>JAYESA010000010.1:51588114-51653114 GCA_036927795.1 Iris macrosiphon
TTAGTTAATTAGAAAATAAATTTTTTAGTATATTTACTTATATAAATTTTTATTTAGAATTATTTTAGGTTATTTTAGATTTTTGGAGATTTTTCTAGAATTTTTGATAATTAAAACTTAGAAAACATAAATTTTTAGGACTTCTATGATTTACTATACGACCATACTTGCATGTCGTTCCTACCAAATATTTATTTTAGTTTAAAATATTTAATTATATTTTTGTAATTTATTTAGAATTTTAAGAAATTTATTTAGATTTTAAAATTACTTAGAATTTATTTGGATATATATAGTCTTAATATTAGATAGATGCTAATTTAGTGTTAATAGATATTAATAAGATTTTATAAATTATTTGTATTATCTTTAATTATATTTAAGATTATAAATTATTGAGATAAATTCAAACTCTATTTTAAATTAATTCAAATCCTGAACCTACTAGGAAATCAACTTCATGTATATCCTATCCTTATTTAAATTCATCATAATCATATCCAAAATTAACCAATCCTAGTCGTATTTAATTAAGTAGTGTCCACCATTATAAATACCTCATCCTTCATATTTTTCTTCCCCAAATTTCTCTCTTTTTCGTCCAAAAAATAGTCAAAATTCGTCATAAATTCAGCCTCATTTTTTACTAGTTATGACGAATTAAAAAGACGATATCTCCTAGCTCCGGACTCCAAACGTGCTCCAGTTTTTTTTGTTAGAATGATAATGAGGTTAGCTTTCTGATTATATAAATTGTTTTTCTAAATTATGAGTATTAAATTCTGAAAAATTCGTAGAGCACAGCATGTCCGAAAATAGATGTGTTTCGATATTTTCGCGATTTCGGGAGAACCAGGAATCAGAATCATGAACCGTTTAAAGTTTCAGAAAGCTAATGTCGAGATCATCGACATATATTTTTCCTAGAATTTATTTTGAAGTATTTACATACTGTTAATTCTGTAGAACTTCTAGGTTAGAATTTAACCATCGGTGCACATTACAAAATTTGTATGTGCCATAATTCCCAAACGAATTTGAATTCGGATGAGCCGTAAATTCCAGTATATTTTTGATGCTAAAATCTACAGGAAATCATGCATAAAAGTCGAGTTTGTATCGGTTGACTTTTCGGTCAACAGATCGCCTCGATTTGTGTGCCATGAGTCTCGAGTTGATAAAATTCAGTTTCTTTGGACAAAATTTAGGAATTAACATAAAATCAGAATAATAAGATTAAAATAGGATTTTAGAGTAATTATTCCAGAATTAAATAAATTAAAATAAATTATCTTTTGACGTGATAAATTTGTAATACATAGGCTATTTGGACTGTGACTTGGACTCTGATTCATACCAGCAGCAGGACCCCAGGCAAGATACCTGGCCAAATTATTTACAGTACTTTGCATGCTATTTATATTTCTGTTTATTTATTTCATTTCTGTATAGTTCTTGCATGTTTAGTTTTTCTCTAGTCATTACTATGTATTAGATATGTTGACACACACATGGCACCTAGTATCATAGAGGCAATCATTAGGCGTATGGGCTTTTAACCACTCTGGTAAATCGTAGTATATAGCTCGCACTACGGGCGTGTGTCGCGCTGGTCGCTACCCCCGCGGTATGTCGATTTCTGGAGTCTCGCTGGTCGCTACCCCCGCGGTATGTCGATTTCTGATGTCCATTGACGTGTGTGTGAGTTGTGAGGTAGATCGAGTAGCCTACCCTTGCCCATACATCGAAAAGTTGTCCTCATTTGCATTTATATAGATTGTCATGTACAGCGTACTTATCTATTTTCAAACCATATGCATGTTTACTGTATTCAAATTGGCTCGTATTTTCTGTATCTTGTTACGTCCCTCTGAGGACCTGGTCCGCTGCCAGGTGTATTTTTTCTTGAGTATTTACAGGAGCGCAGATTTGGATGGTTACATGTGATCCGAGGATGTCTTCTCTTCGAGCTGTGACGGATAGCTGGTATTCTTATATTGTGTTGTGGTGTTGTACTCATATTGTATTTGCTCTTATATTCGAGTTGGTAGTGGATTTGTTTTCATCCAACTATCATCCTTAGATACTTCTTATTGAGATCTAGTTTCATAGATACTGGTTATTTATTTTTATATGATTTTGGTGGATGAGATTTAAATTTTACCCTGTGACTTGTATTACATTTTATACCACTTGTGGATTTATATTCATATTACAGCGTACATATGGATTTGGTTTCCATATATTGGAGTTGCCATATCCATGCGGCTGGCATGCTTATATATCCTAGTCCTACGTATTTTTGGGACTGGGGCGTGACATATTTTTGTGGTGGCCCATGCAGGTCGAGAGCATATTGTCTCGGTTACGTTACTGTTCCGAACAAGCCTGCACCTAGGACTAGAGTATAGGATCTCGTCCACAATTGACTGTGATTCATCTCCTTCTATCAGTTCTATTTTGAACAATTGTATCCTGCTTGATTCATGTGCTTCCCTAATAGTTCCTTGAGTATAGTCTTCTGCTAGAATATAGGAACCCCTGTTATTAGGATGATAATTAGAGTAGCACACCTATTAAGAATACAACGAGAATATAGACACACCACTAAGTTTAGAATATCTAGTGAACCTAGAATTCCTTATCTTTAGATTGTTATACCATTACCCCTTGATGTATTAAGAAGACTTGAGAGTAGTATAGACATTACTAGAGTTAGTTAGAAGTTTTAACATAATGTTTGACACCTAGTATCACATAGTATTTTGACCTATTAATTGAAGTGTAACCGAATGATATTTATCGCATGCTAGCAAAAGACGACAGTGTTTATTCAGACCATAGAATTTAGAGGTCCTTGCCCTATTTGGTCGACTAGCGACTTAGATAAGGAGGTTGTATGATAACTGTAGAGATTGTAGAGTCTTTTATTATTATTGCTTATGTTATTTTTGCTTTTGCGAACTTGAATTATTTTGTACATTCTCTCATCATAATCCAGTGTTATATTTTCTGTGCTACCTTGAATTATGCTGCTATTATAGCCAAGTTTTTGCAAGCTTAATCTTATATCGAGCTTGTTCATGACATATGTGTTATTGGGGCCTGATCAACCACACTAATACAAATTGTCTAATCAGAATCAGTGTATTATGGTCTAGCTAGCCATAATGCGCTTGATTCGCCCTTCACAATAGTATTTTACGTGGATTGAGATGTATAGTGGACCAGTAGACAAATATACTTACCCTCTAGATACGACAAAGCATATCATATCAAGTATATAACTGCACCGATGTGAGCATGCGAATAGAAAATTACCAAATTAAGATTTCAATCCACAACTGTCTTGACAATTCCTATTTGAATTCTTTAAACGCTTTGATTCCCATACTTCCATTCTATTACCCCTCCTTGAACTCTTTTTCGTTGCTTTCTGTCTTTCCTTGTTTCAGAAAAATGAAATCTCGTGCTTGGATATAAGTGATACACGGATAGTACAAGATATACCCCATAGGCCAATCACATTATTTGGTGACTATCTTTCATAATTGATTAAGGGCATATCACATATGGTATAGTTGGTGTTAAAGTTTTGAGGATTGAATGACATGAGAAAATAAATTGAGGAATATTTTTCTTAAGTGTAAGAGCCTTATGTGATAGATGGGTAAATTCTAAGTTGGGTAGAAATTGCATTATTAAACTTGAGGAGAATTCTTTTAGATTGTGATCAAGCAGGATTATATTGAGAGACTAAGTCCTTTTAAATGTGGAGAATTTTAAAAGAAGGATTAAGATAATGAGGATTTAATGAATTTTAAAAATCTTGATATTGAGGACCCAATATTTATACTTTGAGCACATGATTTAAATTTTGAATATTGAAGGATGAATCATCGATTTAAATTTTTAGGATAAATATAGAATTTTAGACTTGAACAACTGGTGAATTAGATTTAAATTTTACAATTTGATGATTTGAATTAAAAGTTTAATTTTGATTGTTGGGTCACTTATTTGAAATATTGAGGATGTAAATTAAGTTTAAATATTTGAAGAGTACAAAATTCTTAATTTGAGAATAGGAATAAGATTTGATTAGAATTGTTTATTGCTCAAAGTCTAGGGGAGATTATGATAGTTGGAAATGGTGATATAAATTTTGATGTGGGATGTCATATAGACTTGAGTTAGATTTGAATGTTGAAAAAAAAAATCGAGAAAAGATTACGACAGGTTCAATTTTGATTTAAACAGTGGTTATCTTAATTTTGAAGTGATCGCGATAGATTTGAATAGATTTTGTTATTTAAATTTTGGAAGAGATTGCGATTGACGTACCTTATGTATGAATGTGAAGGATTTAACAAATTATGCTTTATTTTAATTTCGAGGACGAAATTATTTTAAGTTGGGTAGATTGTAAACTCCCTCACCCAAAATAGGTATTTTGTGTATATTTTATATTATTATATTTATTATAGATGTTGAATTTATTTAGAATATTCTCTTAGTTAATTAGAAAATAAAATTTTTAGTATATTTACTTATATAAATATTTATTTAGAATTATTTTAGGTTATTTTAGATTTTTGGAGATTTTTTTAGAATTTTTGGTAATTAAAACTTAGAAAACATAAATTTTTAGGACTTCTATGATTTACTATACGACCATACTTGCATGTCGTTCCTACCAAATATTTATTTTAGTTTAAAATATTTAATTATATTTTTGTAATTTATTTAGAATTTTAAGAAATTTATTTAGATTTTAAAATTACTTAGGATTTATTTGGATATATATAGTCTTAATATTAGATAGATGCTAATTTAATGTTAATAGATATTAATAAGATTTTATAAATTATTTGCATTATCTTTAATTATATTTAAGATTATAAATTATTGAGATAAATTCAAACTCTATTTTAAATTAATTCAAATCCTGAACCTACTAGGAAATCAACTTCATGCATATCCTATCATTATTTAAATTCATCATAATCCTATCCAAAATTAACCAATCCTAGTCGTATTTAATTAAGTAGTGTCCACCATTATAAATACCTCATCCTTCATATTTTTCTTCCCCAAATTCCTCTCTTTTTCGTCCAAAAAATAGTCAAAATTCGTCATAAATTCAGCCTCATTTTCTACTAGTTATGACGAATTAAAAAGATGATATCTCCTAGCTCCGGACTCCAAATGTGCTCTAGTTTTTTTTGTTAGAACAATAATGAGGTTAGATTTCTGATTATATAAATTATTTTTCTAAATTATGAGTATTAAATTCTAAAAAATTCGTAGAGCACAGCATATCCAAAAATAGATGTGTTTTGATGTTTTTGCGATTCCGGGAGAACCAGGAATCAGAATCATGAACCGTTTAAAGTTTCAGAAAGCTAATGTCGAGATCATCGACATATATTTTTCTCAGAATTTATTTCAAAGTATTTACATACTTTTAATTCTGTAGAACTTCTAGGTTAGAATTTAACCATCGGTGCACAATACAAAATTTGTATGTGCCATAATTCCCAAACGAATTTGAATTCGGATGAGCCATAAATTCCAATATATTTTTGATGCTGAAATCTATAGAAAATAATGCATAAAAGTCGAGTTTGTATCGGTTGACTTTTCGGTCAACAGATCGCCTCGATTTGTGTGCCATGAGTCTCGAGTTGATAAAATTCAGTTTCTTTGGACAAAATTTAGGAATTAACATAAAAATCAGAATAATAAGATTAAAATAGGATTTTAGAGTAATTATTCCAAAATTAAATAAATTAAAATAAATTATCTTTTGACGTGATAAATTTGTAATACATAGGCTATTTGGACTGTGACTTGGACTCTGATTCATACCAGCAGCAGGACCCCAGGCAAGATACCTTGCCAAATTATTTACAGTACTTTGCATACTATTTATATTTCTGTTTATTTATTTCATTTCTGTATAGTTCTTGCATGTTTAGTTTTTCTCTAGTCATTACTATGTATTAGATATGTTGACACACACATGGCACCTAGTATCATAGAGGACAATTATTAGGCGTATGGGCTTTTAACCACTCTGGTAAACCATAGTATATAGCTCGCACTACGGGCGTGTGTCGCGCTGGTCGCTACCCCCACGGTATGTCGATTTCTGGAGTCTCGCTGGTCGCTACCCCCGCGGTATGTCGATTTCTGATGTCCATTGACGTGTGTGTGAGTTGTGAGGTAGATCGAGTAGCCTACCCTTGCCCATACATCGAAAAGTTGTCCTCATTTGCATTCATATAGATTGTCATGTACAGCGTACTTATCTATTTTCAAACCATATGCATGTTTACTGTATTTAAATTGGCTCATATTTTCTGTATCTTGTTACGTCCCTCTGAGGACCTGGTCCGCTGCCAGGTGTATCTTTTCTTGAGTATTTGTAGGAGCGCAGATTTGGATGGTTACATATGATCCGAGGATGTCTTCTCTTCGAGCTGTGACGGATAGCTGGTATTCTTATATTGTGTTGTGGTGTTGTAATCATATTGTATTTGCTCTTATATTCGAGTTGGTAGTGGATTTGTTTCCATCCAACTATCATCCTTAGATACTTCTTATTGAGATCTAGTTTCATAGATACTGGTTATTTATTTCTATATGATTTTGGTGGATGAGATTTAGATTTTACCCTGTGACTTGTATTACATTTTATACCACTTGTGGATTTATATTCATATTACAGCGTACGTATGGATTTGGTTTCCATATATTGGAGTTGCCATATCCATGCGGCTGGCATGCTTATGTATCCTAGTCCTACGTATTTTTGGGACGGGGGCGTGACACCATCACCCAGAGGACATGGCCAGGTTTTTACACTTACCTTGGAGGAAGTGTTAGCATCTGACATGGTGGTAGCATGTACTAATCTTTTTCATTATCATGCAACTTTAGTTTTATTTGATTCTGGTGCTTCTCATTCATTTATGTGTGTATGAATTATGACACGAGTTGGATTGGAACCCGAGTCATTACCAGTAAGAATGAATATAATTATTGGTAATGGTCTCGTAGGAGTACATCGAGTATATGTCTCATGTAGAGTCGTAATATACACAAAGGAAGCTAAAACTATAATAAAACCAGCAATAACTAACAAAAAACGGATAAAGACATAAAGAAATAAATATGAATCGAGACTCGTGCGCTACCAATGCACTTATCTCTAGAATAGAAAAGATAATAAGCAAAATAATATGTGACATAAAGTAAACAATATATCGGTGACATAAAATAAACATGGAATAAGTAAAATAAACGTGGACATGTAAAAATATATGGTGCAGGAACAATGACAAAGAATATGTACATAATCATGAATAATAACTAAGAACATGTAAGTTATTCCTGGGCATGTGAACATGTATAGTACAGGGGGTCATGTATAACATATGAGTACATGATCCAAAATATGGCATAAATAGTAAACAGTACAGTAATAATAATACAACAATGAGAAAAATAAATTTTTCTAGTTATGATTGAGTATACTCTCATCCTATATCCTATATCCTATTATCCTATAGCAGGCTCGTAATACCACTCTAAGTCTGAGCACTACTATGATATCACACTAGTTGCGACTTTAACTTACTCGTTGACCTGTATGGTACACCACAAAAATGTGTCATGACCCGCATCCGAAATAGGGGTACGAGTACGTGGGTACGTCCAGCCTATGCCACAGCATCGACGGTAAAACGCTGTCTAAGTCATAATACTACCTATCATATGTCACAAAGATATATATAATATGTCAATGATCTCAACTACATAAGGAGGACAAAATGAATATAAATATGACAATAATAACCATACTCAATCACATAATTCTATAAGGAAGGGAAATGGTACGATAATGATATAATGGAAAAGAGAAGTCAAAAATATATACATTACACAAACACGAGTTTAGAGTCTGAACATCAGCATAAGAAATTTAAATAAAATATACAACTCAAAGTATCTCAAGTCTGTAATCCAACCACTAATGAATGCTAGACTCTAAGTATATACTAATGGATCCAATACTGGAATGGGATCCTCCTGAAGCTCCTGGATGAACTCCTCGCCTACTCAGGGTCCATAATAAATGGGGCAGAAATCCTAGAGATCCTCTGAAAAATATTATCCAGTCAGGATCGGAACGAAGCACATAAACTAACAACAGTTCCATTAATTTAACCAAGACTATAAACCAGTAAGCAATTAAAATACAAGATAGAAGAAATACAGGATGATAAGAAAACTTCTACGTAGATAATCATCTCAGAGGTAATAATGAACTGTAAATAAACTAGGAATAACTGTATCAGCAAGTATAAACTGGAAGAAGATATGAATAACTACTAAGTGCCTTAAAATATTAATTATTATGTGATCGGCTTGGGAAGTATCAGATTCTACTATATATGATTGACTATGCACAAATATAGGTAAGGGGATCAGGCCAATCATATACGGGAAGCTATGCACAAGCAATAAGATCAGGCTATACCCTCGTGTAGATGAGAGTTAGCTATGCACAAGTAGGTGGTGTATGATCACATAATCAACTAATACTTTCCCATCCTCGGTTAGTACAATGGATCCAATCATGAATCCTAATAATCGGTATATATGATACTAACCCGAGTATCCATGGTGTCGAAAATCAAGCATAACGCTACATACTAGAATCATTGTAATCGTCAAAATAAGAAAACTGTCAGAGAATATACTCGCTTTTGGTCCTGAGCAAGGTATGGGGATCGATGTACAAAATGGAGTCACAAGGACCTAAATATCAAATATAATAGGGTTAAAGTGTCTAAAGAAATGAATATCTAGCTAGGATGATGCTTCTAGGCTATTTTTAGGTCCATACTAGGTCCGCTAGTCAACCTTAGTTTTATACTAAATAATCGATCATACTAAGGATATCTAGCTTTTACTAGTTGATAACTTAACCAGTAACTTAATACTTATAATAACTTAGTAGGTTAATACCTTAGTGACTAGTTATCCCTAATACTCAGTTAATGATAAAAACTACTCATATAATACCTTAACTACCCTAGTTATTAATTCCAACTGTTACTACACCTTGACTTAACTGGTACCATGTATCCAATCCACAGCTCCACACAAATAGAAACTACCAGTCAAGACTGTGCACCATGTACCCAAACTTTTCCTCATATTTGAACCACCAACCTTGGTTATCCACTAAAAACCCAATACTGCAGGGCAGTGCAGCTACTGCAGTTCTCAATCCCCCTCCACACTCCATACTAGACCATCCGACAATAACTAAACACCATGGTATCAGATAAAGTCTAATACTCCATCTATCACTCACTGTATAGGCATCAAACATAGTCACCTCCTGGCCTTAACTGATACCTCACTTACCTGATAACATAACCCCACACAGACCTATACTCCCATACTAACTCAACCACACCCATGCCCGAGCCTTCATTCTAATAAGCACCCAACTATTGTAAGTGAACTACAATCCATCCTTGCCCAGGTGACTGATACAATATGTATCCCATAACACTACTGCATAGTGCATATGGCTTGTCTTGGTACCCATAGCAATTACCTACCAACATTCAAGGACTGACTGCATCACAGTGTTAATGGACTGCATTCCCATAGCACTAGAACCCGAGCCCCCCATCCATTTAGTTTTGTATTGAAATGAATAGCCCCTGCTGATGATACATCAACCTATAGCAATCACTAAACTGTATACGAAATCTGAGCCAACCTTTAGGAACTGAAGGTCATTCCCCCACACACAAATTCATACCACCCGATATTGCTGCACTGCACTTCAGTGCAGTGCCTATAATCTCCACACACTCTGCTCACTGATATACTCTAGTGTATCCTCATCAAGCCACACCAGTCATTAGTTCACCCCTCTCTTATACCATATTCAACTATAATATATACTACCATATCAGATACAAGTATCAACACACCCCCACATGATTATATATAAAGGTACACTTAACATCAAACACATTATGTGCACATATGTGATACTCCTTGGTACACCTCCATACACCCATAATGCATATTGATATATAAAAAATATAATTTATAGCATATATATCACCATTACAACTCATCACAATACATTAAAAGAGAATTAATAGCAATTTAGCCCCAACACTCAAATTATCAACATGTATTACGCCGTATCATACCGTGTCATGATACGCTCTACTCGTATCCATTTGTGGATACGTAAATACCCCCACATGATCAATATAACTCTAATTAGGCCTACTAAACCTAATAAAAATACTTGGCATCCCATTCTCGAAATTTTCCCAAAATAGACACAAACTCTATATAGAAGTCACAAATTAGGTCAATAAGAGTCCTAATGTATGGATGCAAACTGCATGCTCTAAATCATCAAATAAAACTAATTAGAGGAAGGATTTCAGAATTTACCTATTGGGAGATGGATTCTCAATAAAATTTCAATAGGACATAACTTGGACACAAGCACCAAGCCAAACTCCTTCTTCTCCAAGCTTCTTGCACCCACTAGATTTTAGTCTCCTTAGATGGTGAGGATAATGGAATTTAAGAGGAATTTGTGATAAAATTTGATGGAAGAGAGAACTATTGGGAAGAACATCTAATTAGAAAATAAAATGGATGAGAATGAGAGGAGAGAGAGTGTTCCCCTCCCTAAATTAGGGTCGGCCACCCCTTATCTCCTCTCCAAGAAATGTACGAAGACCCCTATGCCCCTATTGGTTTGTCATAAGAAATTAATTATGGGTTGAAGCTTCTCTTCCTAATAAAGATTAGTCTACACATTAATTATTGAGATGGGTTAACTAGTTTGGGTCCAATGGGCTAGTCTAATAATTTGTTAAGTTGTCATGACAAGTTGGTTAGGTCCACTAGGGTCTTGTCTAGTCAACGAGTCTAATCATTAACTGCTAATAATATATAAGTCACATAATATATCATGCATATTTACATAAATAAATATTATAACACAATAATTATAATAATTCGAAAATGACAAAAATATCTCTATCCTAGAAATGTGGTAGTGACAAGTCTACGCTCCTTAAAATAATTTTATCCTAAAAAATAAAACTAAACTGGCACAAGAACACAACAAACAAGAAAACTACACCTCAAGGCTCGAAGATATATGGATATTATTTTCCTAGGTTGACTCACCCGGAGAGTGATGCCTCCACCCGACACAAACCAACGGAATAGTTTGGTTCCGTACTACCTTCTCCCTTCGTGTAAACCCCCTAAATTTTCAAATTTAAAATCTTGGATTTTTTTCCCAATTTTCTGGAATTTTCTGGGAATTTTCTGTAATTAAAATCAAGGTTTTAATTAATAGATAATTTTTAATTGTTAATAAACAATATTAAAATATCATGGAAATAATATTTTTGGGTGTAAAATGGAAAACCGGACTTAGGGTAATTTTCTGGGATTTTATTGGACCTCGGACCTATTTTTAATCACCTAAAAACTATTTATTGATTTATTTATTAATTGTTTTTATTATTTATTATTATTATTATTTATATTTATTTTCGGCCCAAGCCCAGCCCGCTCGGCCCGGCCCAACACGCGGCCCAGTCCCCTCTGGCCCAAACCCCTAACGGGTCGGGTCGGGTCCGCTTGAACCCGACCCGCCCAGACCCGGATTCGCCCGACCCATTCCCCTCTCCCCGCGATTTTCCCGCAACCGCCCGAGTCCGCCGCGCCCGGCCGCTCCGCATGCCGCTGCGAGCGCCGCGCCATGGCCGCCACGACCCCGCAACCGCCGGCCGACCTCCCCTCTCTCCTTCCTCTCCTTCCCCTATATTAAACCCTAACCCCCGAGCTCCTCCCCACCGTGCCCGGCCGTTGCTACCGCCTCCGGCGCCACCGTCCACCACGCACCACCACCTCGCCACCGCCGCCATCCCTCTCCCCGGCCATCTCCTCCCCTCCGGTGCCCCGCTCCGCCGTCCCCGGTCGCCACGACGCAGCAGCAGCAGCAGCCAGCAGCTTCGGCCGCCGCCGTCGGCTCCGCCGCCACCAGCGACCGTCCCCGCCCCCGACGAGTCGTCCTCAGCCTCCCCGCAGCGGCGCCACCCTCCTCCGCCGCCCAAGCCGCCGTTCTCGCCGGGTTCCCCTGAACCCTAACCCTAAATCCCCATTCTCGTGTCGTGTCGGACACGACACGGACACGGTTTTCTCCGATTTTTTGGGTCCCCTTCAGGTACTCGTATCTTGCACCCTGTATCTCCGTTTTCAATCCCGTAAATAGTGTTGCGAAGACTGTATGACCCTCTCGGTGCCCGGATAAACCGCTCGGGGCATCGCATCCTGTGGTGATCGCACACCGTGATCCAAAAACAGGAAAAAAACCAGACCCTGTTTCACCCCGGAACTGAGTACGCCCCGCCAAACGGGACGACTTGGTCGCGTACGGTCTTCACAGATACGTGCGCGTCGTCGATACGGATGTGTGAGATTTTGCGAAAGCTGATTCGGGTGTGCGTGCACACCGGAATCAACGCGTATCCGCGGACATCGCCCCATATCCGACTTTTCTGTAATTTGCCCTAACTTCGTGCATACACGTCGGATCGAGACAAAACTTGCGCCATCGGACTCGTAGCAATACGCTGGTCCTGTGGGTCAAGTTTGGTTCGATTCTGAGAACGTTGACGAAATCGCGTGTCGTGGGCCCCATAGGCCCCGCTCGACGTGCGATTTTGTGTTCGGCTCATCGGAATCCAAATATGGAAGTAAAGTTGGGTTCGTATCAGCGTTCCTGACCTGTTGACACTAAGTTTGGTGAACTTGGAGACCGTTGACCCGGACACGTTTTTCGGTGCAAAGCGGGCCCCACCGACGGACCCCGTTTTGACCCAAAACTGCTGTTTTTGCCCTTGTCTCCAAATTGGACCCAAGGACATGCGTTTCTAGGTATTTGACATCTTCTGAGCATGATGGTAATGTCTATTTCAGCTTTTGGACTCATCTCTGGAAAATTTCTCCAAGAATAATTAATCAAAGATTCAAACAACAGGCAAGTACCTGCACTTCAAGTTTAAATCTTTATATTGTGATAAATAAAATCCCTGCTTTATTAGTAACATGGATGATTACATGTAGAGTTAGAACACTGAATTTTATGTCTTGAATACTGGACTTCATGTCTTGCTTTTCATATCGGGTGGGAGAATACTAGGAGGCATGTAGTTTACCCTTCCCCTTGTCGTGACTGCTAGCTGTTGGTACGCGACTGTACCATCAGCCTTATTCCTGATTATTCCTGACTGCTAGTCATCTATGACGGCCTTATTAGCCTTATAAACCCCTATATGCCAACTATGTATTCTAATACACAAGTTCACGCACATAGTTCCTGTCTTGTTGTAGTTCTTGTTGTCTAGTTAGAATTATATTTCCTGTCACATTTTATTCCTGTTTTCCCTGGATTATAGCAACTAATCATGTTTTACTTATAGTCCTGATATATAGCATTATTTCTCAGTTAATTTTACTGCTTATTTAAGAATATTCTCAGCCTGTTACTTAGCCAGTTTCTTTTCTAACTGTCATAAATATTTAGTTTAAAACTTGTTGTGCATTATGTACTGTGCTCCTTTCCTGACTGGATCCGTTGTTTAGGCGATGATGAGAACCTTGCCCCCACCTATTATGGCCCCTATGAGGCAGCAGGTGATACAGTTGCGGAGCCGGTTCCCACTCAGGAGGCTACTCCTGCAGAGTAGTAGCATTAGTTATTTGTTTTCCCTTTTATCTTAGTAATCGGGTTTGTCCCCGATTCCATTTCTGAATTCTGTATTAAACATTTGAGCGGTTGTCACATTTGTTTCATTTGAAATCTTAAGCATTCTTTTCCTAGTATTATCTTGCCTATTTTATTTATGAATGAGCTAGATTTATTATCTGTGGATATGACCTAGACAGCGTACTACCGCCGACTCTGCGGCGTAGGCTGGACGTACCCACGCACTCGTGCCCGAATTTTTGGGTGCGGGTCGTGACACGTTTTTGTGGTGGCCCATGCAGGTCCAAACGACTAAATTGTTCGGTTTCAACTAAGGGACCGAACATGCCTGCAGCAAGATTGAGGATTCTAGGAAAAGCTCATTCACAGAATAGGATCTTCATTTCAATTCTTGATATCATTCCTGATCAATTTTTCCTATCGCCCTTGATTTCCAAGTAATCTATTCTAATCTTCCTATCCCTTCGTCTTTCAGAATGGTTCAGACACGGAACACAGTAGGAGGCACATCAGAACTAGCTGAACAGACTGTGCCCGAAACTCTTGCACTCCTGTCGCCTCCATCTACTCCAGCAGTTACTCTAGATGGGGCACAGCTACTCGGAGTGTTCCAGGGACTCATAGAATCCCAGAAGGAACAGACTGCCCTGCTATGGACCAGCCTTTCAGAAGCTCTTCGGTCCCAGGAGTCACCACAAAAGAGGCCAGGAAGTGCCAAGGACTTTAAGAACCTTAAACCCCTGGAATTCTATGGAACTGAAGGCATTCTCTATGCCGATGAATGGATAGAGAACGTAGAGCGACTCCTGAAGACTGCTCGGGTCCCTGATGATCTCAAAGTGGAGTCCGCAAGCCTGCAACTGTTCGACATAGCTCGGACCTGGTTTAGGGACGAACCTCAACTATCTGCTCCTGACCTTACCTGGGAGGACTTCAAGAGGCTATTCAAGGAGAAATTCTATCCCGAAGTGGCTCGAGAAGCTCTCGAAAGTCAATTCGAGAGCCTGGAACAAGGTAACCTTTCTGTTGATGGGTACACTGCTGAATTTAGCAGGTTGAGCCACTTTGCAGAGTACATGGTTCGTACCCCGGAGGACAGAGCTCGTAGATTCAAGAAGGGGCTGTCTCCGGATATTCGCCTTGCTATCACCACCAGCCGAGCTCGCACCTATGAGGAAATCTTGAGCGTGGCACAAGGCGTTGAGAGAGACATGGGACATAAACTAAAGCGAGAGAGAGATACCGGAAATATGGGACCCAACAAACGCCCATTTTAACAACAACAACAACAGCAGAGGGCCCCGCAGCAAACTCTTCGTCCTCTCCCTCGAGCCGCAGCACCCCAACACCAAGCTCAAGGACAGAATCAACGAGTTCCCACTTGTGGCTTTTGTCAAAAACAAGGTCACACCTGGCAAGTTTGTAGGAAGAGACTGGGTGCCTGCCTATATTGTGGATCAACAGAACATCAAGTGAGGGACTGCCCCACTGCTCCAGGACGCGGACAAGCTTACGTGATGACCGTGGAGAATGCGCAAACTCTGGAAGCAGCTAAGGCGCGTAAGTGATTCGTAGATACCTTTTCTAGTATTATTTTCGTGCCTATTGGTTCGTGACCTCAGCCCAACCTAATAATTTTGAACTTGCTAATAACCTGGTATGCTTTTAAATTTGATAACTATAAAGATTTTAGAGTCCTTTGCTATTATGGCCGCTGTGTGTTGCTTTGTGAACTTAGATAATTTGTACCTCCTTTTCCTCATCATCTAGCGCACTTAAATTTGCTGAACTTGACTTATGCTGCTATTTTATAGCCTAGTTTTGCAAGCTTACTCTTTATCGGGCTTGTTCATGACACATGTATTATTGAGGCCTGATCAACCCCACTAATACAAGTGTCTACTCAGAATCAGTGTACTACGGTCTGATCAACCTTAGTGCATTTTGATTCACATTTTCGCACGACTACTTTACATGGATTGAGATATATAGTTGACTAGTATACTTGCCCCTAAAAATGTCCGAGCATATCGTATCAGTTACATAACTGTACTAACGCGAGCATGCGAATAAATGATTACCAGAATAGAATCTCAATCCATAACCGCCTGACAATTTTTATTAGAATTCTTTAAAACGCCTTGATCCCTATACCTCTGTTCTACCACCTCGCCCTTAGACTCTTTATTATTGATCCTCGTCTTCCCTTATTTCGGAAAGACAAAATCCTGTGTTTGGTATAAGTTTGATTTGTAGTGCTAGATGTACCCCTCAGACCGGTCGAATTGATGATAACCTCTAAGACTAAGGGAATACCATAGGTGGTGTATTTTTGTTGCAGACTTAAAGATTCAATACCCTGATTAATTAAGTTAGGACCTAGCCATACTAGTTGTACAGCCTTAGAGGATATATGGGTAAAAATTCTAAGTTGGGTAGCGACCGCAATGTTCACCTGAGAGAAACCCGTTAGACTATAATCAAGCGAGATTGGACAGAGAGAACCCTGCCATAATTTAAATTTTGAGGACAAAATTTTTGTAAGTTGGGTAGGTTGTAAACCCCCTAAATTTTCAAATTTAAAATCTTGGATTTTTTTCCCAATTTTCTGGAATTTTCTGGGAATTTTCTGTAATTAAAATCAAAGTTTTAATTAATAGATAATTTTTAATTGTTAATAAACAATATTAAAATATCATGGAAATAACATTTTTGGGTGTAAAATGGAAAACCGGACTTAGGGTAATTTTCTGGGATTTTATTGGACCTCGGACCTATTTTTAATCACCTAAAAACTATTTATTGATTTATTTATTAATTATTTTTATTATTTATTATTATTATTATTATTATTTATATTTATTTCCGGCCCAAGCCCAGCCCGCTCGGCCCGGCCCAACACCCGGCCCAGTCCCCTCCGGCCCAAACCCCTAGCGGGTCGGGTCGGGTCCGCTTGAACCCGACCCGCCCGGACCCGGATCCGCCCGACCCATTCCCCTCTCCCCGCGATTTCCCCGCAACGGCCCGAATCCGCCGCGCCGGGCCGCTCCGCACGCCGCTGCGAGCGCCGTGCCATGGCCGCCATGACCCCGCAACCGCCGGCCGACCTCCCCTCTCTCCTCTCTCTCCTTCCCCTATATTAAACCCTAACCCCCGAGCTCCTCCCCACCGTGCCCGGCCGCTGCTACCGCCTCCGGCGCCACCGTCCACCATGCACCACCACCTCGCCACCGTCGCCATCCCTCTCCCCGGCCATCTCTTCCCCTCCGGCGCCCCGCTCCGTCGTCCCCGGTCGCCACGACGCAGCAGCCGCAGCAGCCAGCAGCTTCGGCCGCCACCGTCGGCTCCGTCGTCACCAGCGACCGTCCCCGCCCCCGGCGAGTCACCCTCGGCCTCCCCGCAGCGGCGCCGCCCTCCTCCGTCGCCCAAGCCGCCGTTCTCGCCGGGTTCCCCTGAACCCTAACCCTAAATCACCATTCTCGTGTCGTGTCGGACACGACACGGACACGATTTTCCTCGGTTTTTTGGGTCCCCTTCAGGTACTCGTATCTTGCACCCTGTATCTTCGTTTTCAATTCCGCAAATTGTGTTGCGAAGCCTGTATGACCCTCTCGGTGCTCGGATAAACCGCTTGGGGCATCGCGTCCTGTGGTGATCGCACACCGTGATCCAAAAATAGGAAAAAAACCAGACCCTGTTTCACCCCGGAACTGAGTACGCCCCGCCAAACGGGACGACTTGGTCGCATGCGATCTTCACAGATACGTGCGCGTCGTCGATACGGACGTGTGAGATTTTGCGGAAGCTGATTCGGGTGTGCGTGCACACCGGAATCAACCCGTATCCGCGGACATCGCCCCGTATCCGACTTTTCTGCAATTTACCCTAACTTCGTGCACACACGTCGGACTCGTAGCAATACGCTGGTCCTGTGGGTCAAGTTTGGTTCGATTCTGAGAACGTTGACGAAATTGCGTGTCGTGGGCCCCATAGGCCCCGCTCGACGTGCGATTTTGTGTTCGGCTCATCGAAATCCAAATCTGGAAGTTCTGTTGGGTTTGTATCAGCGTTCCTGACCTGTTGACACTAAGTTTGGTGAACTTGGAGACCGTTGACCCGGACACGTTTTTCGGTGCAAAGCGGGCCCCACCGGCGGACCCCGTTTTGACCCGAAACTGCCATTTTTGCCCTTGTCTCCAAATTGGACCCAAGGACATGCGTTTCTAGGTATTTGACATCTTCTGAGCATGATGGTAATGTCTATTTCAGCTTTTGGACTCATCTCTGGAAAATTTCCTCAAGAACAATTAATCAAAGATCCAAACAACAGGCAAGTACCTGCACTTCAAGTTTAAATCTTTATATTATGATAAATAAAATCCCTGCTTTATTAGTAACATGGATGATTACATGTAGAGTTAGAACACTGAATTTCATGTCTTGAATACTGGACTTCATGTCTTGCTTTTCATGTCGGGTGGGAGAATACTAGGAGGCATATAGTTTACCCTTCCCCTTGTCGTGACTGCTAGCTGTTGGTACGCGACTGTACCATCAGTCTTATTCCTGATTGTTCCTGACTACTAGTCATCTATGATGGCCTTATTAGCCTTATAAACCCCTACATGCCAACTATGTATTCTAATACACAAGTTCACGCACATAGTTCCTGTCTTGTTGTAGTTCTTGTTGTCTAGTTAGAATTACATTTTCTGTCACATTTTATTCCTGTTTTCCCTGGATTATAGCAACTAATCATATTTTACTTATAGTCCTGATATATAGCATTATTTCTCAGTTAATTTTACTGCTTATTTAAGAATATTCTCAGCCTGTTACTTAGCCAGTTTTTTTTCTAACTGTCATAAATATTTAGTTTAAAACTTGTTGCGCATTGTGTACTGTGCTCCTTTCCTGACTGGATCCGTTGTTTAGGCAATGATGAGAACCTTGCCCCCACCTATTATGGCCCTTATGAGGCAGCAGGTGATACAGTTGCGGAGCCGGTTCCCACTCAGGAGGCTACTCCTGCAGAGTAGTAGCATTAGTTATTTGTTTTTTCTTTTATCTTAGTAATCGGGTTTGTCCCCGATTTCATTTCTGGATTCTGTATTAAACATTTGAGCGGTTGTCACATTTGTTTCATTTGAAATCTTAAGCATTCTTTTCCTAGTATCATCTTGCCTATTTTATTTATGAATGAGCTAGATTTATTATCTGTGGATATGACCTAGACAGCGTGCTACCACCGACTCTGCGGCGTAGGCTGGACGTACCCACACACTCATGCCCAAATTTTCGGGTGCGGGTCGTGATACTTCGATCCAGGATCTCTACCGGCTGCTCTGGATAGCTGATAGTCGGACCAACCTTGATCTCCGAGTGATCTAGTACGTGACTAGGATCTTCCATATACCGTCTTAACTGCGACACGTGGAACACATCATGTACTCCCTCTAGTGCAGGCAGTATGTCTGGCCTATAGGCCATTGCACCGACCCTCGTAAGAACACTGAAGGGTCCGATGTACCATGGACTAAGCTTTTTGCCTCCACAAAAGTGAATCGTGCCCCGTGTCTGATAAATCCACAAAAATACCATATCGCCAACCTAGAAAAAAATACAACCTTAATACACAATCTAAAACAAATCAATCACAACCAATTACAATCAAACATATACCTCAAACTCCAAAGGTCTCCGGTAGTTGTCGGCCGAATGCCGCTGTCTGTCATGTGCCAGCCGAGGTCTATCTCTAATCACCTTGACCTTCTCTACTTTATTCACGACCATCTCTGGGCCCAACAAGGCTCTCTCCCCAATATCGTCCCAAGATAATAGAGTACGACACCTCCGTCCATACAAAGCCTCAAATGAAGACATCTCGATACTGGCCTGGTAGCCTATTATTGTAAGTAAACTCTACTAGGTGGAGATGATCCTCCCAAGAACCTCAGAAATCCAAGACGCAAGTGCGAAGCATATCCTCGAGAGTCTGGATAGTTCTCTCCGACTACCCGTCTGTTTGTGGGTGGTATGAGGTACTTAATGTTAGCTGGGTGCCCAAGCTAGCCTGCAAACTCCTCCAAAAGTGGGAAGTAAAATAACTATCCTGATTCGAGATGATGCTCACAGGAACTCCGTACAATCTGATAAGCTGTCGTACGTATATCTTTGCTAACTTCTCCGTAGACGTACCCACTTTTAATGGCAAGAAGTGGGCTAATTTGGTCAGCCTGTATATGATGACCCAAATTGCGTCTTTCTCTCCTGGAGAACGTGGAAGTCCCGAAACAAAATTTATGGTCACGTGCTCCCATTTTTACGCTGGGATGGTTAAAGGCTGAAGCAATCCACCTGGCCTATGTCTATCGGCCTTTACTTACTAGCACACCAAACATCTGGATACGAAGCGTGCCACCTCGCACTTTATTCCATACCACCATACATGCTTACTCAAGACCCGATACATCTTGTTGGCACCTAGATGCATCTAGTACTGAGAGCGATGCGCCTCCTAAAGAAACTCCTCGCTCAACTTTCCATTCAACACATATAATCTGGTACCTTGCCGTAACGACCCATCGTCAGCAATAGTAAAATCCTTCAACAATCCTGCCCGAACTTGTGCTTTGATGCTCCTCAGAGTCTCATCATCAAACTGTCTGGCCCTGATCCTATCCATCATCTTAGACTTTATCTGTAATCCCCACATCTGTATCTCGATACTAGGAACTAGCATCTCAATCCCCAAACTCTCATGATCGGCCAGCAAATGTCTGTTTGTCGTCAAGATCATATCCACTGGATACCTGCTCAAGGCATCGACGACTACGTTGGCCTTCCCTAGATGGTACTACAATGATATGATAAAGTCCTTCATCAACTCTAACCACATCCTTTGCCTCATGTTCAGCTCATTCTGTGTGAACACGTACTTCAATCTCTTATGGTCTGTGAAGATCTCCACAAACTCTCCGTACAAGTAGTATTTCCATTGCTTTAGAACAAAGAAGATTGCTGCCAACTCTAAATCGTGGGTGGGGTAGTTCTCCTCATTATGACTTAATTGCCTAGAAGCATAGGCAATCAACTTCTCGTGCTGCTGAAGAACGCAATCCAAACCCTTCCCTGAAGCATCACTGTAGATATTGAATCCACCTATCCCTGATGGCAACATCAATACTGGAGCTGTCATCAATCTTTTCTTCAGCTCATTAAATACAGTCTGATAATCTATTGTCCAGACAAACTCCACATCCTTCTTGGTCAACCTATTCATCAGTTTGTAATCCTGTACAAACCTCCTGAAGTAGCCTGCCAATCCCAAGGAAACTCCAGATCTCTACCACTGAACTCGGAGTAGCCCATGACTTTACTGCCATGATCTTCTTCGGATCAACTGAGATCCCGTCACCTGTCACCATATGCCTATGGAATTAAAACTTATCAAAGAAGAACTCACACTTTGAAATCTTTCCATAAAGCTTCTCCTTCTTGAGAGTCTCCAAAACTATCCTCAGGTACTCCTCATGATCCTCCAGGGTCTTCGAATACACAAGGATGTCATTAATAAAAACCACTATGAACTTGTCAAGGTACTGGTGCAACACCTCGTTCATCAGTTTCATGAATACCGTCGGGGCATTGGTCAACCAAAATGGCATCACCATAAACTCAAACTGGCCATACCGAGTCTGAAAAGTTGTCTTCAGAATATCTTTCTTCTTTACTTTCACCTGGTGGTAGCCTGACCGCTAGTCTATCTTTGAAAATACCTTCGCTCCGCTCAACTGATCGAAGAGATCATCTATCCTCGACAGCAGATATTTATTCTTGATAGTGTGGTTGCTCAAAGCCCTATATTCGATACACATACATACTGACCCATCCTTCTTCGGTACAAAAAATACTGGAGCACCCTACGGTGATGAACTGGATCCAATAAAACCCTTATCCAGTAATTTATCAACATGCTTCTTCAATGCTGCCAGTTTACTGTTGTTGACCCTATAGATGTGTTGTAATATTGGCTTTATGCCTGGCACCATGTATATAGAGAACTAAATATCTCTGTCTGGTGGCAATCATGGCAAATCCTCTAGAAAGACATCCAAGAACTCCGCTATCAAGGCTTTGGTAGCTCCTCTTCTTCCACCATGGTTCCACAAAATATGCCCTCGCTCTGCTTCGCTGCTCCTCTAGCAATTTCAAACTCTGGCTCTCCTAGCGGTTGAAATATCACTCTGCCTCCACGATAATCTATACTAGCATGGTGCCTACTCAACCAATCCATCCCAAGTACAATATCGTATCTCGAAAGTGGTATTACGAGTAAGCACGCTGTAAACCCCCTCGACCAATTTAGGATTTATTTATTTAGATTGAGAGATTCGGATTAAATTGGATGCAATTAATATTAACGTACAACAACTATGTCTTAATACACCTCACCGTTGCTTCGATGTTTGGAGCGCTAAACTAGTAGTTACCTTCAAACCAAGTTCATACATATTTCTTGGACATGCCAGACTACCCATCTGACCCTTGTGTAACTTTTAAAAACTAAATACTGTGCTTCCTTTTAGCTGCGCAGTATTCGTTGCAAACATCCACGAATAATTTTAATAAATCCAATTTCCCTTAATTGTCCATTCCTACTTGAATTTGAGGCACAACCACAACCCAATTCCCTATAACCCAAATTAGGGTATTAGCCTACGCTGAGCCAGCTACGCCCATGACTCTTGTGTTCCACTCGAATTTAACTCTATGTGTTCTCAATTGACAAATGAACGCCGAGTGCATTTATTTTAATTTAATTAAGTGTGAGACTAATTTTACCTTAAATAGGACCTAACCAAGCCCACGTGCACCCTTTCATGTGGACCAGCCCCATCCCAATGAGCCCTGGCCGGCCCAAGTCCTGAGGTCAGCCCATAAATCCCCCTCCCATATAAATACACATATTCCTATACTAAAAACCCTAAGATCAAATTCATCACCACCAAAGAGTAAACCCTAGCCGAACCCTTCCTCTAACTGAGCTCCCTCCCGGGTCCCGACTACCCAACGCCATCACCACCTCAGGTCGCCACCCCCTAGCCACCGGATCACCACCTCAGGCTGCCACCCCATCAATGCCGGACCACCACCCCAGTCGACTGCAACCGCCTCCACCTGTACCATCACCATCCCCATCACCAGCGTCAACTCCATCTAACCCGACCCCGACTGCCCCCAGTCGCCTGACCACCGCCAGCCAGCCTGTGCCACCCTGACCACTGCTTTCCCTACGACCCGCGCCTCCTTCCCCATGACCCTGGCCACCTTCCCCAGTCGCCAATCCGCTGCTGCGACCATTGCTGTTGCTACCGCTGCCGATGCTGTAGTGGTTGCCGTACGACGTCGTAGCCCCGCCGTACCAAAGGACTGACATCGATTGGACAACACCCCCTCTCGATCACGATTTTGTAAACACCCATTTCTTCATTGTATATTTGAATAGTCGTATCATCGTGTCGTCGTATCGTCGTGTTGGGTGTCGACACAAACTAAAGCACATTAAACCATATGTATATAGGTAGGTATGCTTAATTAGATTGAATAGAAATTAATAGTTAATAATTATCCCAATTATATGACCTGTACAAAGAACTTGTATTTTACCTAAAAGCGTAGACATAGACTTAGTACATTTAACATTGGAAATAATGACGTGTTATTTAACATGACGTAATCTAGTTTTGTAAAACCATAACTTAGTAATTTATTGTCGTGAGATACACGGTGACTGAGGATAGGGCACAGGTGCATCTTAGCTACGTGCACACGCGACTCTGTAGGCGATCAACCGTGATCTTGCGACAGTACCTAAGAGCAGCGTTGTAGTTGTGTATGTATTGTTTAGTGTTAGATGATAGTATTTGCTATATTATATTGTGTGTTTAGGGTCATTGGACCAGACAGGAGACACTACAGGAGCAGGCTATTGGCATTCACAGCTTGAGGACCTAGGCAAGATACCTTGCCATATTTACTATCTAATTTAAATTATGCATATGTTGTATGATATCTTGT
The DNA here is from genome assembly GCA_036927795.1 of Iris macrosiphon. Taxonomy (NCBI): domain Eukaryota; kingdom Viridiplantae; phylum Streptophyta; class Magnoliopsida; order Asparagales; family Iridaceae; genus Iris; species Iris macrosiphon. Next base: position 51,612,044 of record JAYESA010000010.1, read on the forward strand.
TGTTTTATTTTATATGACTGTGCGCATCCGAGATTGACTCGGGTGCAATCGACGGTTGCGTCGATGATTAGTGTACTTGGCCTAGTCACTAGCAGACTTACCCCATTGGGAGGATACTCTGATATCTTCCAAGACCTGACACTCTTCCATGTTATACTGTGACAAATTCATATTGGGATGCGGGTTCGTACACTCGACTAGCTATCGGTGTGTGTGACATGCATCATGGTTAGTGCGTAATGCAGGATTTTATATTAGTAGAGACTTGGCATATAGATACGGGGTATGCAAGTCGAGTATTTAGCTTGTGTATCTACATTGGGCGGGGAGGACACTAGTAGGCGTATGGGATACACATATTGGAATTCGTAGTATCCAGAGGAGCCACGGATCCAATGACTCCCTTTACACTGCTGCCATGTTCTTCGGAGCGATATGGACGATATACTATACTGTTGCCACTTTATTCGGAGCGATATGGATGTTATACTGCACTGCTGCCACGCTCTTCAGGGTGTTGGACGTTATGCCTACGCCTACACATACGTACCAAAGTTGTTCTCATATTGCATTCACTTAGATGGTTAGCACACCCTTTATTGTATTTACTTTATTCAGTATTTACATATATGGCATGCTTCTATGTATCTTGTTATGTCCCTCTGAGGACTTGGTACCTTTCCAGATTTGGACGAGATATATTATCCCACAGTGTACGGCCCAGGACAGGAGACGAGGTACGTTACCACGGAGGAGCTAGAGGTGCTACCGTCAGAGTTTCTGTGATCACTTGGTAGGCCTTTTGCCTAGTATTGGGAGCATCTTTATCTAGTCAGCAGATGCCCTAGTCATTACTCTTTTTATCTGTCATTCAGTACTTTTATTTTGTCATAGTAGTGGGTTTGTCCTCACCAGACATTCTTTGCTGTACTATGATATTCTGAGACTGGCGTTTATTTTCCAACATTTATTATTAGTACTTTCTTACTGTTTATATTGTGGATGAGACTAGATTGCCTGTTGTTGATTTATATGGGACATGTTCGTATTTAGGACAGCGTAGCACTCTACGTTAGGATCCATTAAATTGGAATATCCTCGGAGACGTGACAGCTGGCTATTGCCACGTGGCCTAGTTCCATATATTTTGGGACTGGGGCATGACATGGTTTTAGTGGTGGCCTATTCAGGTCGACTTTATCGCTTAAGGTATGGTAACATGCCCAGCGAGCCTTTTATAGGATAGAAATTACTAGGTTTTTATCCACTTTGATTACGTCTTTGAACTTCCTTCGTGTTACTTCTAAAATATCTGCATCCTGTTTGCTTGATTCCGTACTCTTTTAATGAAGTCCTATCTCTTGCAGCAAGATAAAATTGTGCAGTGGACGAGGAGCACCCAGTGCCGTGGTGCCAGATGAGACCACCCAAAGAGAGGAGGTACCCCAAGGACTACTTAGAGGGTAACTACCACCACAGAACCCGCTGATACATTGGCGCGAGACTTCTCAGGGCGATCCTACTCAGCAGCACGAGGGATAGACTTCCCAGACGATCCCCACACAGCATTTTGAAGGCCAGACTTCAGGGGCTACGCCAATGCCATAAACTGAGAGGCCGACATATGAGAAGACACCTACCGTATAGCCAGAGGTTCCATTACCACCACCTCCACCTTACCCACCTCAGATGCCACAATCAGATGGATAGCCACAGATGCTTCAGTTCATCCAGACCATGATGCAGGCACAGTGGCATCAGACCGAGATGTTGAGACAAAGTTTGATGGTAGTACTAGAGAGGACACCTGTCACAGCACCAGTACCAGCACCTCCACCAGCTCAGACAGGTGGCACTGTATGATGGTTCCGACAGATAGGACCAGGTACTTTTCAGGCAACGAGACTGTAGAGGAGATCTCCGATTGGATCACCAATACGGAGATGCTACTAGAGGCTTCACAACTGCATCCAGACCTTTGGATGACCGCAGTGAGGGCCCAACTAAAAGGCAACGCCCATCACTGGTGGGATTATATTGAGCGCAGTGTAGGCAAGACCCAGACATGGGAATAGTTCTTAGTGTACTTCAACACGAAGTATTTCTCGGCTACAGTAAAAAATGTCCTGTACTCCCAGTTCCTACATCTAGAACAAGGAAATATGACTGTTGACGCATATGACGCAGAGTTTAGCCATCTTAGCAGATTTGGTGCCGTCTTGATATCCAATGACCTAGAGAAGGCTCAGAGATCCATCACGATCTTACTTTCGAGCTGCAGAGGTATACCACCACACAGGCGAGGATTTCTTATGAGGAGGTTCTTTCAGAGGCGAGGATCCAGGAGGCCATCGGCAGAGGAGCTAGACGTTCCAGCACGACCACACCAGCCAGAGCCCAGCCCGGAGCAGGAGGACCGATCCGTCATCCTGGAGCACAGGCACAACAGAGGACAACACTATACCAGCAAAAGGAGCTTCCGACCTGCTACCACTGTGGTAAGAGAGGACATTACTAAAAGGACTGTCGAAAGAGATTGAGGACATGCCTGATCTGTGGATCGAACCAGCACCAAGTCCGGGACTGCCCACAGCGCAGAGAGGTAGCACCACAGACTGGATAGAGGCCAGCAGCACCAGTTTCGAGGATACTACCCCCACTAGGAGGTCAGCATCCACCAGCACCCGGAGGAATTCAGAGGTGACCACCCTTGGCCCCACAGGAGGCACAGTTTGATAGAGCCCGACAGCAGACCGGAGGACAGAGATATGAACAAGCCTTTACACTAGCAGCTATTGAGGAGGAAACAAAAGGGGAAGCTATCACAGGTACCATTTTAGTTGCATCATTACCTGCAACTGCATTATTTGATTGTGGAGCTACACTATCGTTCATATCTAGTAGATTTGTAGCAATGCATAGAGTAGCTACTTCTCCCTTACCTAAGAGTTGGAAGATTCTTATCGGAGGAGGTATCATGTCGGTTACCAACACTATTAGAACGTGCTCGGTAGTTATATGTGGTAGAGAGATGAGAGCACGATTCTTGGTATTACCCATGCCATACTTTGATGTTGTGCTAGGCATAGACTGGTTAAGCCAGTATAATACCGTACTGGACTGCCGAAAAGGTAGCGTTACTTTTAGACCGCCAGGTCAACCGGAGTTCGAGTACATACGAGGGACCGTCAAGCAAGGAGTAGGACAGATAGCTGGAGCTTACATAGCTATGGAGATGGTAGCCCTACCAATAGTTACAAAATTCGAGGATGTTTTTCCTGAAGAATTGCCAGGCTTACCGCCAGATAGAGACGTAGAGTTCACTATTGAGCTAGTACCCGGAGCAACACCGGTATCTTCTAATATATACCGATTGGCGAAGAAGGAACTAGATAAGCTGAAGCTACAATTAGAGGAGTTACAGAGCAAGAGATTTATCCGTCCTAGTGCATCACCCTGGGGAGCACCATTGTTGTTTGTAACTAAGAAGGATGGGACAGTACGTATGTACATTGATTACAGAGCCCTTAATGCTTTGACTATCAAGAATAAGTACCCCTTGCCGTGGATTGATGATTTATTTGACCAGCTGACAGGAGCAGTGGTGTTCACCAAGATCGACTTGAGATCGGGTTATCATCAAGTAAAGGTGTGAATAGAAGACATTCAAAAGACAGCATTCAGTACTCGTTATGGTCACTAAGAGTTCTTAGTGATGCCTTTTGGACTAATAAATGCGCCTGCTATATTTATGAACTTGATGAACAGAGTATTCCACCATTACTTAGACCAGTTTGTGGTAGTCTTCATCGACGATATTTTGGTGTATTCGAAGAGCCACGAGGAGCACGAAGAGCACTTGAGACTAGTGTTAGAGACGTTGAGGAGAGAAAGATTTTATGCCAAGCTGAGAAAGTGTGAGTTTCTTCTAGATCGTGTCGCTTTTCTTGGATACGTTATCTCTGGAGATAGCATTTCAGTAGATCCGACGAAGATTTCATCAGTAGAGACATGGCCAACCCCTACCAAAGTCTCATAAGTGAGAAGCTTCCTAGGACTTGCCGGATATTACCGAAGGTTTGTAGAGAACTTCGCGAAGATTGCAGAGCCGATGACCCGCTTGACCCATAAGGAGCAGGAGTTCACTTGGACAGAGGAGTGTCAGACAACGTTCGATGAGCTGAAGAAGCGCCTGACTACAACACCTATCTTGACCATACCGTCTGGACCAGGAGGATTTGTGATCTATAGCGATGCATCCGAAAAAGGATTAGGATGTGTCTTGATGCAGCATGGGAATGTTGTGTCCTATGCCTCTAGGCAGTTGAGGACCCATGAGAAGAACTATCCTACTTACGACTTGGAGCTTACAGCAGTGATCTTTGCTTTGAAGATTTGGAGACACTATCTATATGGAGAAAGAGTAGAGATATTCACTGATCACAAAAGCCTAAAGTACGTCTACACCCAGAAGGACCTTAACCAGAGACAGAGACGTTGGCTCAAGGTGATGACAGACTTTAAGATTGAGCTGCAGTACCATCCGGGAAAGGCCAACGTAGTAGCTGACGCGTTGAGCAAAAGACCCTTGGCATTCTTCTTGACTACCCAACAATATCTGTTGAGAGATATAGAGCAGATGGGTATAGAGGTCGTTATGCTTGGAGTAGACGGACAATTGTCGAGTTTTCAGTTGCAATCGACATTATTGGAGAGGATCAAGGAAGCTTTGCCGATAGACGCCAGATTTCAGAGGCTTCGACAGAGGACAGAGGATGGAATACAGACAGGATTTCATATACATGAAGACGGGACCTTGAGATGTGGAGATCGTCTCTATGTTCTAAATGGAGAACTTCGGTAGGAGTTGATGTCAGAAGCACACAGTTCAACATACTCTATTCATCCAGGAGGCACGAAGATGTACTGAGACTTGAGGCAGTACTACTGGTGGCATAGAATGAAGAGAAAAATAGCCCGCTTTGTGGCAAAATGCCTGGTGTATCAGCAAGTCAAGGCTGAGCATCAGAGATCTGCAGGATTATTCCAACCGCTCCCGATACCGGAGTAGAAATAGGAGCACATCACTATGGACTTTGTTACGGGCTTTCCGAGGAGTCCTGGTGGTCGTAATGCAGTGTGGGTAATCGTAGATAGACTCACCAAGTCCGCTCACTTTTTACCCTTCAGAGTTGGGCAATCTACAAAGGTCTTAGCGGATATGTACATGAGGGAGATTGTACGACTGCATGGAGTGCCAGTTAGTATCGTGTCTGACAGGGATACGAGGTTCACATCTGACTTTTGGCGGAGTATGCAGGAGAGTCTCGGCACCCGCCTAAAGTTTAGCACATCGTATCACCCACAGACAGATGGCCAGTCAGAGCGCACCATTCAGACATTGGAAGACATGTTAAGAGAATGCATGCTTGATTTTGGAAGATCATGGGAGGACCATTTGTATTTGGTCAAATTTTCCTACAATAATAGCTATCAAGAGAGCATCCAAATGGCTCCCTATGAAGCATTGTATGGAAAAAAGTGTCGTTCCCCAGTGTGTTGGAGCGATATAGGCGAGAAACAGATTCTTGGGCCAGAGTTGGTTGTTCGTACAGTAGATAAGGTAAAGAAGATCCAAGTGCACCTGCGAGCAGCACAGGATAGACAGAAGCACTAGACAAATGCGCATCGACGACCCCTAGAGTTCCAGGTTGGAGATCACGTGTTTCTAAAGATCTCACCTACTCGAGGGACTATCAGATTTGTAGGTAGAGAAAAGCTGAGTCCGAGGTACATCAGACCATTCGATGTGTTGGAATGCATCAAAGAGGTTGCCATACCACAGGCTTTGGAAGGAGTCTATGACATCTTCCATATATCTCAGCTGAGGAGGTACATGCCAGATTCGAGTCATGTGCTTGACCATTCAGAAATTACCGTCGGCCCGTGTTTATCATACCAAAAGGAGCCTGTTGAGATTCTGGATAAAAGTGAGAATGTATTACGAGGTCATACTATCCCCCTAGTCCGTGTCTGTAAACCCCCTCGACCAATTTAGGATTTATTTAAATTAAATTAAGAGACTAGGATTAAATTGGATACAATTAGATTTAATGTGCAAATTATTGTGACTTAATACACCTTACCGTTGCTTCGCTGTTTGGAGCACTACGCTAGTAGGTACTCCCAAACTAATTAAATACTCATCTCTTAGACATGCCAGACTACCCATCTGACCCTTGTGTAACTTTTAGATACTCAATATTATGCTTTAAATGAGCTGCACATTATTCGTTACAAACACCTATGTATTATTTCAATAAATCCAATTTTCCTTAATTGTCCATTCCTACTTGAATTTGAGGCCTAACCACAACCCAATTCCCTATAACCCAAATTAGAGTATTAGCCTACGCTGAGCCAACTATGCCATGACTATTGCGTTCTACTCAAATTTAGCTCCATGTGTCTTCAATTCATTAAGGAGCGTCGTGCGCATTATTTTTAATTAAATTAATTTAAGGCCAATTCTACCTCAAGCAAAACCTAACCAAGCCCACGTACACTCTTTCACGTGGACCAGCCCCACCCAAACAAGGCCGGACAGGCCCAAGTCCCGATACCAGCCCGTAAATCCCCTCCCATATAAATACACATATCCCCTAACTTAAAACCCTAAAAACCAATTCCTTCATCACCTAGCAAACCCTAGCCGAGCCATCCCTTCAACCGAGTACCCATCCCCCTCCCCGACCGAACGATGCCACGGCCACCTCACCCTCCGGCACTGCCCCAACGTCGGATCACCCTGCCTGTCGCCGGCACAACATCTCCATCCACCATCACCACCATCCCTTTCACCATCACAACCTTCCGTCTAACCCGACACCATCGCCAAACCTGACTGCTTCCGGCCTGTCACCGCCTCCAACACCCCCGACCACCACCATCCGGCTGAGAACCACCTCCCCCAAGACCTGACCCTCACCCAGGCGCCGTCCCCCGCCGGATAGGCCGCTGCCACCGCTGCACGGCTGCTACGGCTACTGCAGTTGCTGTTACTGCCTCTGCCGCTGCTGCCTTACCCTCCGGCCGACGCCGGAGGCCACCACTCGTCGGAGGATGGCCAACCAGCAGGCAGACCCCCGTCGTTCTGTCGATCAGGTACTCGTCCACCAGCCCTTCCTTTCTTGTATCCTATCGTTATACTACCGTGTCGTCGTATCGTCAAGTTTGTGTCGCATGTTGTATGTGGACACAAGCAAATTCATGTGTAACCCTATGTGGGTATGAATATTAATTAGATTTAAACAGTAATTAATAGATGGTAATTATCCCAATCATAAGACTGGTGTAAGGAACTTATAATTTACCTGGAAACGTAGACATAGACGAGTGCATTTAACATGGGAATTAAATGACGTGTAATTCAATAAGACGTAATATAGTTTCATAAAACCAATAACGTAGTAATTATTGTCTCAGGGCACACGTTAACCGAGGACAGAATATGTGTACACCCTAGCTACGTGCACACGTGATGCTGCATTCGATCAGCCGTGAACTTGCTACAGTACCTAAGCGCAACGTCATAGTTAATTATTTATTATTTAGTGTCTGATGACAGTATTTGTTATATTATATTGTATGTTTAGGGTCATTGGATCAGCCAGGAGATATCGCAGGAGCAGGCTATTGGCTTTCACAGCTTGAGGACCCAGGCAAGATACCTTGCCATATTTACTGTCTAATTTAAATTATGCACATGTTGTATGATTCTTGTTGCTTTATTTCATATGACTGTGTGCGTCCGATATTGACTCGGGTGCAGTCGATGGTTGCGTCGATGATTAGTGTACTTGACCTAGTTATTAGCAGACTCACCCCATGGGAGGATACTCTGATATCTTCCGTGACCTGACACTTTTACACGTTTTATCAAGACATATTCATATTGGAATACGGATTCGCGTACTCGACTAGCTATCGGTGCGTGTGACATACATCACGGTTAGTACGTAATTCAGGTTATATTTTATTGGTAGAGACTTGGCAAATAGATACGGGGTATGCACGTCGAGTATTCGACTTGTGTATCTACATTGGGCAGGGGGACACTAGTATGCGTATAGGATACACCCATTGGAATCCGTAGTATCCAGAGGAGCCACGGATCTAATGACTCCCTTTACACTGCTGCCACGTTCTTCAGAGCGATATGGTCGATATACTGTACTGCTGCCACGTTCTTCGGAGCAATATGGACGATATACTGCACTGCTGCAATGCTCTTCGGGGTATTGGACGTTATGCCTACGCCTACCCATACGTACCAAAGTTGTCCTCATATTGCATTCACTTAGATGGTTAGCACACCCTTTATTGTATTTATTTTATTCAGTATTTATATATAGCATGCTTCTATGTATCTTGTTACGTCCCTCTGAGGACCTGGTATCTTTCTAGATTTGGACGAGGCATATTACCCCACAGTGTACGGCCCAGGACAGGAGACGAGGTACGCAACCGAGGAGGAGTTAGAGGTGCTACTGTCAGAGTTTTCGTGATCACTTGGTAGGCCTTCTACCTAGGATTGGGAGCATCATTATCTAGTCAGCCGATGTCCTAGTCATTACTCTTTTTATCTATCATTCAGTACTTTTATTTCGTCATAGTAGTGGGTTTGTTCCCACCAGACTTTTTGGTTGTACTATGATATTTTGAGACTGGCGTTTATCTTCCAGCAGTTATTATTAGTATATTTTTGCTGTTTTTATTGTCGATGAGATTAGATTACCTGTTATTGATTTATATAGGACATGTTACTATTTTGGACAGCGTAGCACTCTTCGTTAGGATCCATTAAATTGGGATATCCTGAGAGATGTGTCAGCTGGCTGTTGCCACGTGGCATGGTCCCGTATATTTTGGGACTGGGGCATGACATGGTTTTAGTAGTGGCCCATGCAGGTCGACTTATTCGCTTGTGGTATGGTAGCATGCCCAGCGAGCCCGCAATAGGTTAGAAATTACTAGGTCTCATCCACTTGATTTCGTCTTTGAACTCCCTTCAAACTGTTTCGAAATATCTGCATCATGTTTGTTTGATTCCGTACTCTTTTAATGAGGTCCTATCTCTTGCAGCAAGATAAACTTGTACGGTGGACGAGGAGCACCCAGCACCTTGGTGCCAGACAATACCACCCAAGGAGAGGAGGTACTATAGGGGCTACCTGGAGGGCAACCACCGTTATAGGCCCCGCTGATACATTGGCACGAGACTTCTCAGGGCGATCCTATACCACAGCACGAGGGATAGACTTTCCAGACGATCCCCACACAGCATTTTGAGGGCCAGACTTCAGGGGCTACTCCAATACCACAAACCGAGAGGCCGACATCTGAGGAGACACCTACCGCACAACCAGAGGTTCTATTACCACCACCTCCACCTTACCCACCTTAGATGCCACAATCAGATGGACAACCACAAATGCTTCAGTTCTTCCAGACCATGATGCAAGCACAGTGGCATCAGACCGAGATGTTGAGACAGAGTTTGATGGCAGTACTAGAGAGGACACCTGTCTCAGCAACCATACCAGCAACTGCACCAGCCCAGACAGGTGGCACTGTAAGATGGTTTCGATAGATGGGACCAGATTATTTCTCAGGGAACGAGACTGTAGAGCAGATCTCCGATTGGGTCGCCAACACGGAGATGCTACTAGAGGCTTCACAACTGCATCCAGACCTTTGGATGACCGTCGTGAGGGCCCAACTAAAAAACAACGCCCATCACTTGTGGGATTCTATTGAGCGCAGTGTAGGCAAGAACCAGAGTTGGGAACAGTTCTTAGAATACTTCAATACGAAGTATTTTCCAGCGACAGTCAGAAATGCCCTATACTCCCAGTTGCTACATCTAGAACAGGGGAATATGATTGTTGACACATACGACGCAGAGTTTATCCGTCTTAGCAGATTTGGTGTCGTCCTGATACCCAATGACCTAGAGAAGGCTCAGAGATTCCATCACGGCCTCACCTTCGAGCTACAGAGGTATACCATCGCATAGGCGAGGATTTCTTATGAAGAGGTTCTTTCAGAGGCGAGGATCCAGGAGGCCATCGGCAGAGGAGCAAGACGTTCCAACACGACCACACCAGCCAGAGCCCAGCCCGGAGCAGGAGGATCGATCCATTGTCCCGGAGCACATACACAGCATAGGACAATGCCATACCAGCAAAAGGAGCTTCCGACTTGCTATTACTGTGGTAAGAGAGGATATTATGAGAAGGAATGCAGAAAGAGACTGAGGACATGCCTGATTTATGGATCAAGCCAGAACCAAGTCCGAGACTGCCCACAGCGCAGAGAGGCAGCACCGCCGGCCGGACAGAGGCGAACAACACCAGTTCCGAGGATACTACCCCCGCCAGGAGGTCAACGACCACCAGCACCTGGAGGATTTCAGGGAAGACCACCCTTGGCCCCACAGGAGGCACAGTTTGATCGAGCTCGACAGCAAACCGGAGGATAGAGGCAAGGACAGGCCTTTGCACTAGCAGCTACTGAGGAGGAAATAGAAGGGGAAGCTATCACAGGTACCATTTTAGTTGCATCATTACCTGCAACTACATTATTTGATTCTGCTGCTACGCTATCATTTATATCTAGTAGATTTGTAGCAATCCATAGAGTAGCTACTTCCCCTTTACCTAAGAGTTGGAAGATTCTTACCGGAGGAGGTATCGTGCCGGTTACCGACACTATTCGAACATGCTCAGTAGTCGTATGTGGTAGAGGGATGAGAGCGCGATTCTTGGTATTACATATGCCGTACTTTGATGCTGTGCTAGGCATAGACTGGTGTAGAAGCATGAAAAATATGCTGGATAGCTCTACGCAGCATGGTGATGCATGGCAGCGTAAGCAGGGGACCTCAAGGCCATCAAGAGTACAGTGGAGCTTTTCTGCTAAGCACGGCGTAAAATATGTTGGGACCATCCGCGTAAGTGCAGTACGTCCAGGCCGCTCTAGCGTAAACAGGGTTCTTCATCGCCTCCATGGCGTAAAACTCAGCCGATCTCAAAGCAGCGTTAAAGCTTACGAGGAACGATTCGTCTTCCCCGAAATGAACCTGTCAAGTCACGCAGTGAACCTGACCTCTGACTCCTGACAAAAAGTGCTGCACGGCTACCCAGACGACGGCTAGAAACGAGGATAGACCCCTTGGGATGCGCACCACAGTATGATGCAGATCTCTGCATTTAATGCAGAGGATTTGGTTAAAATATCACCGAACCGTCATTTTCTGACGTCCCCTCAGCATAAACTGCTCTTTCGCGTATAAGGGAATACGCTGCCTTATTTTACACAGGCAAACATGAGCTGTTTTACGCTCCGTAGTAGACAAACCGCCTGCCATATTAAAAGCTGCACTTTGTACGGGGCTCGAGGCACGTCTCTACATCTAATTGCACAGAGCGGTGACAGTTTCTCTCAAGGCACGTCTCTGCGATGGATGCACAGAAGGGCTGCAGACCTTTAAAATATGCCTCCGTATTTAATGCACAAGATGGTGGCAAATCTCTGCAAGAGATTTGATTATATCTTCAAAAGCCGTAATTCCGGCTAAGACGTCCACATCAGCACTCTGGCACGGTACGCAGTGGCTTCTACGCCCATTCAAGATCTGTGCTCATTCGGCTTCTACGCCCATTCGGCTTCAAACGCCCACTCAGTCTCTACGACCATTCGACTTCTACGCCTACTCGGCTTCTATGCCCATCCGGCTTCTACGCCTACTCGACTTCTATGCCTATTTTGGCTTCTACGCCAGGGTGACAGTCATTTGGCTTCTACGCCAACCTCTTCTACACAAGGGATACCTACCTAAGTGGCTTCTACGTCGTGATCTTCGCAGCAGATATACGCATTTTGTCCCCTTAGTTGGACACGCATCACATTTTCACTCAAAAGGTCATCTATACGCAGGCATTGGTTATTTTAACCGTTGTGTAAAAGGGTGCTGTATTTTCCACTCCTCGGTTTTTACACCGACGGAGTGGTCACTGTCACCAAAACTCTATTAATAGAGACCCCTATCAATGGTGAAAAAAGGGTCGAAAAACTTCAAACTTGAAGATCGAACAAGGTCGAAACTTTAAAAGAAGGATCGAACAAGGTCGAAACTTTGAAAGAAGGATCGAACAAGGTCGAACTTCCTAGAAAGATCGAACCGGAGGTCAAGAGAGAGAGAGAGAGAGAGAGAGAGAGAGTCTGGAGCTCAGGCAAAGAGTAGGGATCGACGACTTTGGCATCGTGCATCCACTCTCCTTTGCAACCTTCGAAGCTGCTACCTGTCTTCCATGGCACTTCTTCAACATCGTGTGGTCCAAGGGCTAAAGTGATCGACTGCAGATTAGACACCTATAGCAATTTATACCCAGATTAAATAAATTATACTCCCACATCCTCGTATAGGATTAAATTGTACAAGATTGTTTGTAAACCAAAGGGCACGGGTTTCGTATAAACCCCGTCATTGAAATATATTTTTATTCTTTTGTTTAATACTACAAACAAGATGGCGACTCTGCTGGGGACGTCTTTCTCTTCTGATGAGGAAGTAATTGCTCAACACGATGCGGTATATGTAGGAACCGTGAAGAAGATACTGGTCGTCCAATTCGACCAGTCTGCCTACGAAGACATGCTTCAAACCGGGGTAGCTCTCACCCTCTCTCCGTCCAAGACAACAGGAAGCTGCGCAAGGTCTGGATGCCCAAGACCTCCTCTACCATTCCTGTTGACTCTCTGATCTCTCCGATCTCTCCGACCAATGAGGTTGTAGCATTGCTCCCTCCGTGCCCCGTACGTAAAATTCAGTCTCCCGCTATGCACGGTATAGACAAAACTTTGGGCAAAGCCTCAGCACTAACCCAGAAGTATCCACTGCGCTCTACGCGTAGAAACCAGTCTCCCGCTACGCGCGATACAAACAAAACTTCGGACAAAGCCTCAGCGCTAACCCAGAAGTATCCACTGCGCTCTACGCATAGAAACCAGTCTCCCGCTACGCGCGGTACAGACAAAACTTTGGGCAAAGCCTCAGCGCTAACCCAGAGGTATCCACTGCGCTCTACGCGTAGAAACCAGTCTCCCGCTACGCGCGGTACAGAAAAAACTTCTGATGATGCCTCAGCGCCAAATCGAAAGTACAAATCATGCTCCATGCGCAAGACAACATCTGACCTCTACGGGGAACCAAATGAGCGCTATGATCTCCACAAGTGCAACGACAAGTCTAGGGGTTGTCTCCCTCGACAAAACCGAGCAACATCCAAAGTTGGGGGTAGAATTCTCCTAAAATCCGAAGATGATAAAATGATGACGATCTTCCCAGAAGACCATAGAACTCAAGCATCAGAAGCCCGAAGGCCAAAAAGGACTTTCTCCTTCAATGAAGATGACATCAGTGAAATCTTTAATACGTTGATGAAGGAAAACAAACTTCAGCTACCCAACATCAGATACCCTGAGAGGGCTAGCAAAGACGATGACCCAAATTATTGTCTCTTTTATCAGTACATTCATCATCCTACAAAGGCGTGCTATGTACTAAAAAGGAGAATTCAGGAGTTGATCGATGCCAAGGTCATCACTTTGTATCTATAAACGAGGAGACGATCACTGCAAATTGGTTTCACTTTGATGTGACAATTTGCTCACCCAAGAAAATGCCAGATGTATGCCTCTATCCCCGATAGAGTCACAACCCAGGGAGTTTGTCATGTTCATATTACCTCTGAACAAACCTTCCTAAATTCGGCTATCGATTATCATATCCATATTACCTCTGATATCGATTGTCATCTCAAATTAGCACCCGTACTTAACTCTAAGTACGCCAGTGGTGTTGAGTCCACAAAAACTGCCATGTCCATATTATCTCTGAGCAGATGTATGCCTCCATCCCCGATGGAGTCACAACCCAGGGAGTTTGTCATGTTTATATTACCTCTGAACAAACCTTCCTAAATTCGGCTATCGATTATCATGACCATATTACCTCTGATATCGATTGTCATCTCAACTTAGCACCCGTACTTAACTCTAAGTACGCTAGTGGTGTTGAGTCCACAAAACTGCCATGTCCATATTACCTCTGAGCAGATGTATGCCTCTATCCCCGATAGAGTCACAACCCAGAGAGTTTGTCATGTTCATATTACCTCTGAACAAACCTTCCTAAATTTGGCTATCGATTATCATGTCCATATTACCTCTGATATCGATTGTCATCTCAACTTAGCTCCCGTACTTAACTCTAAGTACGCCAGTGGTGTTGAGTCCACAAAAACTGCCATGTCCATATTACCTCTGAGCAGATGTATGCCTCTATCCCCGATAGAGTCATAACCCAGGGAGTTTGTCATGTTCATATTACCTCTGAACAAACCTTTCTAAATTCGGCTATCGATTATCACGTCCATATTACCTCTGATATCGATTGTCATCTCAAACTTAGCACCCGTACTTAACTCTAAGTACGCCAGTGGTGTTGAGTCCTCAAAAACTGCCATGTCCATATTACCTCTGAGCAGATGTATGCCTCTATCCCCGATAGAGTCACAACCCAGGGAGTTTGTCATGTTCATATTACCTCTGAACAAACCTTCCTAAATTCGGCTATCGATTATCACGTCCATATTACCTCTGATATCAATTGTCATCTCAAACTTAGCACCCGTACTTAACTCTAAGTACGCCAGTGGTGTTGAGTCCACAAAAACTGCCATGTCCATATTACCTCTGAGCAGATGTATTCCTCTATCCCCGATAGAGTCACTGCGGCGCTGTGGGACATCGAGTAAGGACTTTGTTTGTACTGCGGTGCTGCGGGACATCGAGTAAGGGACTGTCTTCTAGCCCCTTATCTTCCCGGCCAGCGCACAACTTCAGATTATAGAGATCCAGTTAGGCTACCAGTGGAACCGTATATTGCTCAGCACCCGCAAAGGAAACCACCCCAGCAGGATGGGCATTTGCGGTGACGGTCGAGAGACCGATATTGCAGGTAATATGTTTGTAGGTTCTGTTCTTTCCTCCATTCTGTTCCTCTCTATTTGATTGATTGATTGATTGCTTAGTACCGTAGTTCGTATGCATGACTCTTGTTATAATATAGTTAGTAGTACCCCTGATACATAGACTGCAACACCATAACAAATGAGACCATAACCATGTATGTTCCCCCTAGATTGTATGTGGTATGACTATAGGTAGAATTTTCTTAGACCGTGATTATTGGTGTTGACTGTAGTGAAGATTCATGAAGGAGTTATGACTTGACAGGAGAAACAAGATAAAAAAAAAAATCGAGGATAAACATCTATTTAAATAAAGGGCCAATAATTTAACATGGCAGAATTTATGATTAATTAATTCCAGGAAAGATTATGACATGTTTAAGTTGGTTATTAATTTGGAAATTTTGGGAGATTTATCAATGTATTTATTTAATTGCACGTTATGAATTTTAGAACTTTATATTTGGATGTCACATTTGGAGAATCCTTAAATATCATATTGTTGAGTATTTTGAGGAGTGGATATTAAATTCTGGGTATTGAATTATTAACTCAAAACTTTCAAGGAAATTTTGACAAAAATGGACTTTGATTTTTCCGAGGATTTTTCAGGAATGAAATAATTACAGAAATTTTATTTGTGAAAAGACATTGCGGATTATAACCTGATTTCCTGGTTAATGGATTTAAATTTTGAGGGAAATATAATGTGTATGATTAAACACTAATATGAGGATTTTAAATTTTGAGGACGAAATTTTTTTAAGGTGGGTAGACTTGTCACTACCACATTCCAAAAATAGGGGTATTTTCGACTTTTTATAATATTTAATATTATTGTAGTTATAATTAATTAATTACATGAATAGTATATATTTAAATTAAATAACTGTGTGATGTGTACTTTAATATATTATATTATAGACAGTGTTCATTGTGTTTGTGATGGTAGACTTGACCTAGAAGCCAGTAGATGAGCACCTGTCGGAATTATGGAATTTTGAGGTTAATTGTTTTATTTTAGAATTAATTTATTGGAGGTGTAATTAATTACTGTATTTTATTTAATATTTTGCGCATTGCCTTTGCTTCGATATTTGGAGCGCTACCCTGATTTTTGTCTTCCAACAAATTTCACCATCTTGTCCTAGACGTGCCCGCCTTCCATTCTACTATTTTTGCAACTCATAATTTTGCTCCCTGTGCATTATTTCTGGCCGCACAAAAATCGTCGCGGACGTTTATTTTAAAATCCCTATTTTGTATCGTTGTGCGTTCCAATTTAAATTGGAGACAATCTTGACCTATTTTTCGTTCGGCCCAAATTAGGGTAATATTCTGTTCTGAGTCTTCTTCATTATTGGTATTGATGACCTGACCTGATTTTGGCCCCATGTACTCCTAATTAATTGTTGAACACAACTTGCATTTATTTCTATTTAAATTGAGGATACCATTTTATCTGATTCTAAAATCCTAATTTAATTCCAGTGCCCTGTTAATTGAGCCCGTACCAGTCTTACAGCGTCCCCTGACCCTACAAAATATCGGACCCCGAATCGCCCGCCAAATTTTTGTCATTTTATGTGTTTGTGCAATTTCCCAAATTTAAGGAGGCTAATTTGCAAATTTGTATTTTTGGGTCAACACCTCATTTGTTTAAAACAATGAGGGAGCCTAATAATTATTTAATTAGCTTCTCACCTCATTCCTCCATGAATTATTTTCTACATGACCCATCTGGACCACTCATTTAAAGTGGGTCCATCCTCACCCTTGACTCCATACACCCTCTCTCCCTATATAATATCACATCAACCCATGTCCCATCAAACCCTAATCCCCAAGCAAGCCTCCACCTCCCCTCTCTCCAACGTAGGAGAACTCTTTCCTTCTTCCTTTCTTCTCTTCTTTTTCTTCTTCTCTTCTCCTTCTTTTCTTCTTCTCCTTCCTTTCTTCTTCTTTTTTTTCCTTCCTTCTTCTTCTTGGTTTTCCTTTTTGAATTTTGGAGGGGGGAAAAACCTCACCCACTGTTCATTCCTGCTGAGACCCCGACTCCCTGCTGCTCCGGCGGCCATTACTCCTCCCCGCCGGACAACTCTCTACGGCGGCCGCTGCATCCATCCTCCTCCTCCTGAACCGACTCCCCGGCCATTCCGAAGCTCCTCCCGCCGAGTTCACACACCACCATCATCATCATACCACCATCAACACCACCACGGGAACTCCAACTCCGGCGGCTCCCTCTACACTGCCCCGGCGAACCCAGTCCACCCTCCTCCATACATTCCTCAGATCCGGCCATCCCGAGCACCTACAACTCCCTCGACTTCTCCCTGCTGTGTACAGCCGGTCCCCTAGTCGCTGTCCACCCGGCCGACCAAGCAGTCCCACCCAACCGAGACACCGCTCCCTCTGCTCTCCAACTCCGGCGAGTCTCCGGTCGTACTCCGGCCAGCCGTCCACAGTAAGTTCCTTCTCCCCCTCTTTCCTTCTTCACATATATATATATATATATATATATATATATATATATATATATATATATATATATATATGTAGCTAATATATGCATAGGTATATGTATTGTGTATATTAATCAATGTATAACCATGTAATGTATTAAGGAATATACTAATATATGTATTTGTATAAAATTAGTGTATATATATGTTTAATAACTATTTAATTAATATGTATAGTATATCTATATAATTAGTATATGAATGCAATATGTACATGTATTGTATATATTAGGTATGTGTATTTGTAGATATTAATGTATAGGTATATATGATTAATGCAAGTGCATGTATTTAATTTATTTTGGTAAATGTATATGTATATAAATTGATTGGTACTGTATGTATTTTAAAATATGAATATATATATATTATTTATTTTATTAATATTAATTGTATGTAAATATTAGCATGTATGTGTATAGCATTTAATTAATTAATGTATATACTAGTATATGTTTAGTATATATTAATAAATGTATAGCATTGTGCATTTTATATATATATACATATGTTCTCTATTATTATGTATATGTAGGCAAACGTATATATATATTTTGCGTATACATATTTAATATCATATGTAAAATAATGTATTGGTATACATGAATATGTATAGTATATAAGAAATTGGTAATGTATAATTTAATATATGTACATGTATATTTTATTTTTCATTAAATGTTAAACATGTATTAAATATGTGTTTTAGTATTTTAAATATATATACTTAGCATATTTTCAATATATATTTAATTGCATGTATTTAATTTATTTTGGTAAATGTATATGTATATAAATTGATTGGTAATGTATGTATTTTAAAATATGAATATATATATATTATTTATTTTATTAATATTAATTGTATGTAAATATTAGCATGTATGTGTATAGCATTTAATTAATTAATGTATATACTAGTATATGTTTAGTATATATTAATAAATGTATAGCATTGTGCATTTTATATATATATACATATGTTCTCTATTATTATGTATATGTAGGCAAACGTATATATATATTTTGCGTATACATATTTAATATCATATGTAAAATAATGTATTGGTATACATGAATATGTATAGTATATAAGAAATTGGTAATGTATAATTTAATATATGTACATGTATATTTTATTTTTCATTAAATGTTAAACATGTATTAAATATGTGTTTTAGTATTTTAAATATATATACTTAGCATATTTTCAATATATATTTAATTGGTATATGAGTATACATGTATTATATATATATATACTTAGCATATTTTCAAGGTATGTTTAATTGGTATATTTACCTGGATATAGTATTGTATATTTTAATTGGTATATGAGTATATATATGTAATTAGTCTATGTGTGTATTTTGTTAATTCGTATGTGTAGATATATTTTGTATAAACCCTTAGTACATTTTTATAATATATACATGTATATTTTGTAGTTGTATTTAATGGGAGATATGTTGTATGTACATACAGGTATTAGTTTTATTTAAAGTGTATATATTTATACTTATATCTATTATTATAATTTAGGGATATTAATATATATATAGTTGGCCTATCTAGTAGATGACCCTTATCGTACCTAGCGTAGCCCTAAGGCCAGTGTATTTCTATTGTGTGTTAGTATAGCCCCTGATACAAGTGTTATATATGTTTTTAGGACTGTTGGTTCACCCAGGGAATACTCTGGAACAGGACATCCATAATTACCAGCTAAGGACCCAAGGCAAGTACATTCTCTGATAATTTCCAATTCTTGATAATTTTTATAAATTCAACAATCATGAAATGTTACATCTGAATCTTTGACACTGTGCTACACGGACTAGTATAGCTTGGATCTGCAGTCATGAGATGTTACCTTGATTATCGTATTGACATTGTATACGACATGTATATTTAGACATCGTACATGATAGACTTGACTTGCTCGTGTATCGTGACGTGTCATGGTTGGATCCACAGTACTAGTTGGGGGCGGAAAAGTAGTTAGTAAGAAATGTGATCATAACCTCTTATTGTAGTATAGAAATTGTAAGTGTTAATCATGCTCTTCACCCATGATTAGCCAGGCCTTGTAGCTATCGTACATGTTCCCAAGCCGATCATATTTTGAAACTACTATTTCAAACACGTAGAATAGATTACAGTTCCCTATTTTAAATCATATACTACATCACCCGTATATGATACTGTTCCTTGTTCTTTCATTTTCATACATGCACTGACTGTATCATATTGTCTATTGCCTGTCTCTTTACATTGCCTGCCTCTCTTTAATTGCCATTGCATTTATTTCACTGTCTTCTCAGTAGCTAGCATGACATGTTTTATTGTATTATAGACATTATCAATTAATGGAACTATTATTTGAGAGTGTTGCTTTGCTCCTTCCTGACTGGAAATATTTTTCCAGACTATGCCTTAGAGGACCGCTGTCCGACACTTTATGGACCATATGGTGAGTAGCTGCAGACTTGGTAGTTAGTCGTGATTCTGGAAGTTCTAGCCAGAGTTATTATTTATTGTTAGTTCTTTAAGTAGACTATTTGGTACCGGATTTGTCTCCGGCATTTTGATGATTCTTGGATATTGTTGAGTTAGAATATTACTTGTGGACTTGTGTTGTGTTTAATTTTAATTTCTGTTTCGAAATCTTATCGTGCTGAAATCCTGTGATTGAGTATATGTTCAGCTTATTTGTGTCATCCGTGCCTCCTAATGGAGATTGGATGCTTGCGTGACATTAGTAAGATAGTATCAAGACCTTGACAGCGTTCTACCGCCGATGCTGCGGCGTAGGCTGGACGTACCCACGCACTCGTGCCCCTAAACCGGGTGCGGGTCGTGACACATTTTTAGTGGTGGCCCATGCAGGTCAGACTTCGCGAGTTGTGCGATGTCGTAGTAGTGTGACGTCCTTGTTATACTACTGCGTGCCTGCGATAGAATCTAGGACATAGGATACTAGGACAAGAGCAAATACTCAATCACAATTTCTTGAGAGATTCCTGGGATGACCCCTGAGAATCTTGTTATAATTTCCAATTTAAATTATTCCCTTGTTCCGTCCATTCTTATTTGTTGATATTGATTTGATTGTTGTTGATTAGTTATTAAGATTAGGATTTTTGGTTTCATAGTAGGGCTAGATTTTATATCAAGATGAACTTGCAGACTGATTTATGGTATTACCTGATGACGCATGTCGATGAGGACAGTGAGGAAGATAACACTAGGGCTATTGGACTACTAGATATGGATTTAAATTTTAATTTGAAGATTGAGAATGAATTGCATTTTTGAATTTTGAGAAGTAGAGATATTGTCATTAAAACTTTTTGAGGATTCAGATTCGATTCAATGAACATAGACAAAACTGTAAAGATTTTTAGTGATTAAGTTTTATTTCAGTATTTAAATAATTAACCTTGAGGAAAGTGTATGCAATTTACCTTAAAATTTTATTCGAGGAGTTATTTTGAGGAAAATTTATCTGAGGATAAGATTTTATAGTGGGAGAGATATATTAGTATACAATAGATGAGATGCATGTGTAAGGATCTGTTGGCTTGAGTATAATTGAGATCTCACTGCCCACTGACTTGGGTGTCCATTTAAGATTGTATTAGAGAGATCAGTATTTAGTAAAGAGTGTTGCATTTGATATGCACTTGAGTGATAAGAATAACTAGCATCAACTGTTGCAGTAGGTAAGGAAGCTAGCAGTGAGAGTGTTTGTGATAGAACTGTGATACCTAGGGGATAGAGATATCAGACCATGGATGCATCTTTGACCTGTGCAATCACAACTAGGATTATTATTCCCAATCTTTATCTTGAATGTTGCTTCTTTAGAACTGTACTGTCCTTCCTTGATGATATCGCATTTTGCCTTAATTGATTCTTTGGGATCTGTCTTCAGGATGTCACCGCAGACAAGGTCTATAAGAGCGGGAACATCAGCTTTAGAGGGGTCTGCCACCTCTCTACCTGATGGATAGACATCCGTAGTTCCTCCTACATCTCCGATGCACGTAGGTGTGTCTGCACCTATCGGGGACCTTCCTCCTCCACCTGTCCAGAAGATTGCCGCAGCTGTGACGGACAACCTTCCTCCTCCACCGACTCCGATTCCCGGAGGTTTGCCCATTGACGGAACACAGATGTTTACCTTGATCCAAGGCATGGTAGATGCCCAGAGAGTGACGGCAGATGCTCAGCGAGTTCAAGCTGAGGCTCAGAGGGTGCAAGCAGAAGCGCACCAGGCACAAACCGAGCTGATAAAAGAAAACATGGAGAATGCTCATCAAGTGACTCTCCAAGCTTTGGAGAGAGTAGCACAATACCAGCAGTTTCCTGGCCAGCAGCAGCAGAGATCAGGTACTATAGTGGATTTCAAGAGGATGATGCCTCGAGAGTTTAAAGGTACCGAAGGGATACTCTACGCTGACGACTGGCTAGAGGATATAGAGAGAAGCCTGCGATTGACCCAGATTCCGGAGAACTTGCAGATAGAAGCCGCTGGCAGTCAGATGTTCGATATTGCACTCACGTGGTATCGCACGGAGCCGAGAATTACTGCACAAGGACTTACTTGGGAGACCTTCAAGGAACTCTTCAAGGAGAAGTTCTTTCCTGACGTGGCATTGGGAACCTTGGAAAGTCAGTTTCATGACTTAGTTCAAGGAAACATGTCGGTCGACGAGTACGCTGCGGAATTCTGTAGATTGAGCCGTTTTGCATCATCTATGATTCGAGACCCAGGAGATCGAGCCCGAAAATTTAGAAAGGGACTGACAAGAGAGATTAAGTCGCGCACTTCTGGTCGTCGTACCGCTACCTTTGAGGCTATCTTGATGGATGCCCAGATTGCAGAAGAGGATCTGGATCTCAGGCCTAAGAGGAGTCACAATGCTTTTGGAGATACGAATGGTAGCCCAGGACCAACCAAGCATCCTCGTATTCAGCACCAACAGCAGTACCAAGTACCATTTCATAATCAGCAACAACCATGGATATTTCAGCATCCACCGCAGTACCTAGCACCAGTTCCTATCCAGCAACATCCATAGGAGTATCAGTATCAACAGCAGTACCAGGCACCAATTCATGTTCAGCAGAATCAGCAACAGCCTCCAAGAGAGATACAGCAGACTTGTCATTTCTGTAAGAAGCCAGGTCACCTTTGGGAGAGCTGTAGAACGAGGCTAGGACTTTGTTTACACTGCGGCGCTGCGGGACATCGAGTAAGGGACTGTCTTCTAGCCCCTTATCTTCCCGGCCAGCGCACAACTTCAGATTATAGAGATCCAGTTAGGCTACCAGTGGAACCGTATATTGCTCAGCACCCGCAAAGGGAACCACCCCAGCAGGATGGGCATTTGCGGTGACGGTCGAGAGACCGATATTGCAGGTAATGTATTTGTAGGTTCTGTTCTTTCCTCCATTCTGTTCCTCTCTATTTGATTGATTGATTGATTGCTTAGTACCGTAGTTCGTATGCATGACTCTTGTTATAATATAGTTAGTAGTACCCCTGATACATAGACTGCAACACCATAACAAATGAGACCATAACCATGTATGTTCCCCCTAGATTGTATGTGGTATGACTATAGGTAGAATTTTCTTAGACCATGATTATTGGTGTTGACTGTAGTGAAGATTCATGAAGGAGTTATGACTTGACAGGAGAAACAAAATGAAAAAAAAAATTCGAGGATAAACATCTATTTAAATAAAGGGCCAATAATTTAACATGGCAGAATTTATGATTAATTAATTCCAGGAAAGATTATGACATGTTTAAGTTGGTTATTAATTTGGAAATTTTGGGAGATTTATCAATGTATTTATTTAATTGCACGTTATGAATTTTAGAACTTTATATTTGGATGTCACATTTGGAGAATCCTTAAATATCATATTGTTGAGTATTTTGAGGAGTGGATATTAAATTCCGGGTATTGAATTATTAACTCAAAACTTTCAAGGAAATTTTGACAAAAATGGACTTTGATTTTTCCGAGGATTTTTCAGGAATGAAATAATTACAGAAATTTTATTTGTGAAAAGACATTGCGGATTATAACCTGATTTCCTGGTTAATGGATTTAAATTTTGAGGGAAATATAATGTGTATGATTAAACACTAATATGAGGATTTTAAATTTCGAGGACAAAATTCTTTTAAGGTGGGTAGACTTGTCACTACCACATTCCAAAAACAGGGGTATTTTTGACTTTTTATAATATTTAATATTATTGTAGTTATAATTAATTAATTGCATGAATAGTATATATTTAAATTAAATAACTGTGTGATATGTACTTTAATATATTATATTATAGACAGTGTTCATTGTGTTTGTGATGGTAGACTTGACCTAGAAGCCAGTAGATGAGCACCTGTCGGAATTATGGAATTTTGAGGTTAATTGTTTTATTTTAGAATTAATTTATTGGAGGTGTAATTAATTACTGTATTTTATTTAATATTTTGCGCATTGCCTTTGCTTCGATATTTGGAGCGCTACCCTAATTTTTGTCTTCCAACAAATTTCACCATCTTGCCCTAGATGTGCCCGCCTTCCATTCTACTAATTTTGCAACTCATAATTTTGCTCCCTGTGCATTATTTCTGGCCGCACAAAAATCGTCGCGGACGTTTATTTTAAAATCCCTATTTTGTATCGTTGTGCGTTCCAATTTAAATTGGAGACAATCTTGACCTATTTTTTGTTCGGCCCAAATTAGGGTAATATTCTGTTCTGAGTCTTCTTCATTATTGGTATTGATGACCTGACCTGATTTTGGCCCCATGTACTCCTAATTAATTGTTGAACACAACTTGCATTTATTTCTATTTAAATTGAGGATACCATTTTATCTGATTCTAAAATCCCAATTTAATTCCAGTGCCCTGTTAATTGAGCCCGTACCAGTCTTACAGCGTCCCCTGACCCTACAAAACACCGAACCCCGAATCGCCCGCCAAATTTTTGTCATTTTATGTGTTTGTGCAATTTCCCAAATTTAAGGAGGCTAATTTGCAAATTTGCATTTTTTGGTCAACACCTCATTTGTTTAAAACAATGAGGGAGCCTAATAATTATTTAATTAGCTTCTCACCTCATTCCTCCATGAATTATTTTCTACATGACCCATCTGGACCACTCATTTAAAGTGGGTCCATCCTCACCCTTGACTCCATACACCCTCTCCCTATATAATATCACATCAACCCATGTCCCATCAAACCCTAATCCCCAAGCAAGCCTCCACCTCCCCTCTCTCCAACGTAGGAGAACTCTTTCCTTCTTCCTTTCTTCTCTTCTTTTTCTTCTTCTCTTCTCCTTCTTTTCTTCTTCTCCTTCCTTTCTTCTTCTTTTTTTTCCTTCCTTCTTCTTCTTGGTTTTCCTTTTTGAATTTTGGAGGGGGGAAAAACCTCACCCACTGTTCATTCCTGCTGAGACCCCGACTCCCTGCTGCTCCGGCGGCCATTACTCCTTTTCGCCGGACAACTCTCCACGGCGGCCGCTGCATCCATCCTCCTCCTCCTGAACCGACTCCCCGGCCATCCCGAAGCTCCTCCCGCCGAGTTCACACACCACCATCATCATCATACCACCATCAACACCACCACGGGAACTCCAACTCCGGCGGCTCCCTCTACACTGCCCCGGCGAACCCAGTCCACCCTCCTCCATACATTCCTCAGATCCGGCCATCCCGAGCACCTACAACTCCCTCGACTTCTCCCTGCTGTGTACAGCCGGTCCCCTAGTCGCTGTCCACCCGGCCGACCAAGCAGTCCCACCCAACCGAGACACCGCTCCCTCTGCTCTCCAACTCCGGCGAGTCTCCGGTCGTACTCCGGCCAGCCGTCCACAGTAAGTTCCTTCTCCCCCTCTTTCCTTCTTCACATATATATATATATATATATATATATATATATATATATATATATATATGTAGCTAATATATGCATAGGTATATGTATTGTGTATATTAATCAATGTATAACCATGTAATGTATTAAGGAATATACTAATATATGTATTTGTATAAAATTAGTGTATATATATGTTTAATAACTATTTAATTAATATGTATAGTATATCTATATAATTAGTATATGAATGCAATATGTACATGTATTGTATATATTAGGTATGTGTATTTGTAGATATTAATGTATAGGTATATATGATTAATGCAAGTGCGTGTATTTAATTTATTTTGGTAAATGTATATGTATATAAATTGATTGGTAATGTATGTATTTTAAAATATGAATATATATATATTATTTATTTTATTAATATTAATTGTATGTAAATATTAGCATGTATGTGTATAGCATTTAATTAATTAATGTATATACTAGTATATGTTTAGTATATATTAATAAATGTATAGCATTGTGCATTTTATATATATATATACATATGTTCTCTATTATTATGTATATGTAGGCAAACGTATATATATATTTTGCGTATACATATTTAATATCATATGTAAAATAATGTATTGGTATACATGAATATGTATAGTATATAAGAAATTGGTAATGTATAATTTAATATATGTACATGTATATTTTATTTTTCATTAAATGTTAAACATGTATTAAATATGTGTTTTAGTATTTTAAATATATATACTTAGCATATTTTCAATATATATTTAATTGGTATATGAGTATACATGTATTATATATATATATACTTAGCATATTTTCAAGGTATGTTTAATTGGTATATTTACCTGGATATAGTATTGTATATTTTAATTGGTATATGAGTATATATATGTAATTAGTCTATGTGTGTATTTTGTTAATTCATATGTGTAGATATATTTTGTCTAAACCCTTAGTACATTTTTATAATATATACATGTATATTTTGTAGTTGTATTTAATGGGAGATATGTTGTATGTACATACAGGTATTAGTTTTATTTAAAGTGTATATATTTATACTTATATCTATTATTATAATTTAGGGATATTAATATATATATAGTTGGCCTATCTAGTAGATGACCCTTATCGTACCTAGCGTAGCCCTAAGGCCAGTGTATTTCTATTGTGTGTTAGTATAGCCCCTGATACAAGTGTTATATATGTTTTTAGGACTGTTGGTTCACCCAGGGAATACTCTGGAACATGACATCCATAATTACCAGCTAAGGACCCAAGGCAAGTACATTCTCTGATAATTTCCAATTCTTGATAATTTCTATAAATTCAACAATCATGAAATGTTACATCTGAATCTTTGACACTGTGCTACACGGACTAGTATAGCTTGGATCTGCAGTCATGAGATGTTACCTTGATTATCGTATTGACATTGTACATGATATGTATATTTAGACATCGTACAAGATAGACTTGACTTGCTCGTGTATCGTGACGTGTCATGGTTGGATCCACAGTACTAGTTGGGGGCGGGGAAGTAGTTAGTAAGAAATGTGATCATAACCTCTTATTGTAGTATAGAAATTGTAAGTGTTAATCATGCTCTTCACCCATGATTAGCCAGGCCTTGTAGCTATCGTACATGTTCCCAAGCCGATCATATTTTGAAACTACTATTTCAAACACGTAGAATAGATTACAGTTCCCTATTTTAAATCATATACTACATCACCCGTATATGATACTGTTCCTTGTTCTTTCATTTTCATACATGCACTGACTGTATCATATTGTCTATTGCCTGTCTCTTTACATTGCCTGCCTCTCTTTAATTGCCATTGCATTTATTTCACTGTCTTCTCAGTAGCTAGCATGACATGTTTTATTGTATTATAGACATTATCAATTAATGGAACTGTTATTTGAGAGTGTTGCTTTGCTCCTTCCTGACTGGAAATATTTTTCCAGACTATGCCTTAGAGGACCGCTGTCCGACACTTTATGGACCATATGGTGAGTAGCTGCAGACTTGGTAGTTAGTTGTGATTCTGGAAGTTCTAGCCGGAGTTATTATTTATTGTTAGTTCTTTAAGTAGACTATTTGGTACCGGATTTGTCTCCGGCATTTTGATGATTCTTGGATATTGTTGAGTTAGAATATTACTTGTGGACTTGTGTTGTGTTTAATTTTAATTTCTGTTTCGAAATCTTATCGTGCTGAAATCCTGTGATTGAGTATATGTTCAGCTTATTTGTGTCATCCGTGCCTCCTAATGGAGATTGGATGCTTGCGTGACATTAGTAAGATAGTATCAAGACCTTGACAGCGTTCTACCGCCGATGCTGCGGCGTAGGCTGGACGTACCCACGCACTCGTGCCCCTAAACCGGGTGCGGGTCGTGACAGATAGAGTCACAACCCAGGGAGTTTGTCATGTTCATATTACCTCTGAACAAAATATCCTAAAATCGGCTATCGATTATCATATTACCTCTGATATCGATTGTCATCTCGGCTATCGATTATCATGTCCATATTACCTCTGATATCGGTTGTCATCTCAACTCAGCACCCGTACTTAAACTCTAAGTACGTCAGTGGTGTTAAGTCCACAATACCTATCACGTCCATACTACCTCTGATAGGGTTTATTTTGAACTTATTATTTGTACTTAATGTGCGCAACAAATAATAGGTCCATTAAAAATCTCCCAATGGGATATCCTCAACAAATACGGTATCGTACTACATCAGCCTATCATTC
Source organism: Iris macrosiphon (assembly GCA_036927795.1). NCBI lineage: Eukaryota > Viridiplantae > Streptophyta > Magnoliopsida > Asparagales > Iridaceae > Iris > Iris macrosiphon. The sequence goes on from JAYESA010000010.1 coordinate 51,640,376, forward strand.
AGAGAAGGCGGACAGTCAGCGAATTAGAAAAGTTTTTTGCGTAAAGCAGTTCAGCGGTTCCTACGCAAAGGAGCTTTCTACGCTCGACAGCTACGAATCTACGGCTTTAGTTCGACAGCTATAAGTCTATGGTTTTATACACGGATGCCTTTGTGCTCGATAGCTTTTATGCTCGAGAGGCAACAAACCTACGACTTCACGCTCAGGAACCACAAGTCTACGATTTCATGCTCGATGGTGTTTTACGCCCAGAGGCTACAGGCTGATGATTTTACGCTCCACGACTTCCCGCACATCTGAAGGATACGCAAGCCAGATCATGCGTACATCTGAACGGTCCTCAAAAGCGGTTCATGCTTCATTCAAAGCATTCTAAATTCCGAAGAAATTTGAAAGCTTTGAAGGGTCTTGTAGAAGCATGAAAAATACGCTGGATAGCTCTACGCAGCATGGTAATGCATGGCAGCATAAGCAGGGGACCTCAAGGCCATCAAGAGTATAGTGGAGCTTTTTCGCTAAGCACGGCGTAAAATATGTTGGGACCATCCGCGTAAGTGCAGTACGTCTAGGCCGCTCCAGCGTAAACAGGGTTCTTCATCGCCTCCATGGCGTAAAACTCAGCCTATCTCAAAGCAGCATTAAAGCGTACAAGGAACGCTTCGTCTTCCCCGAAATGAACCTGTCAAGTCACGCAGTGAATCTGACCTCTGACTCCTGACAAAAAGTGCTGCACGGCTACCCAGACGACGGCTGGAAATGAGGACAGACCCCTCGGGACGTGCACCATAGTATGATGCGGATCTCTGCATTTAATGCAAAGGATTTGGTTAAAATATCACCGAACCGTCGTTTTCTGACGTCCCCTCAGCATAAACTACTCTTTCGCGTACAAGGGGATACGCTGCCTTGTTTTACACAGGCAAACATGAGCTGTTTTACGCTCCGCAGTAGACAAACCGCCTACCACGTCAAAAGCTACACTTCGTACGGGGCTCGAGGCACGTCTCTACGTCTAATTGTACAGAGCGGTGACAGTTTCTCTTATGGCACGTCTCTGCGACGGATGCACAGAAGGGCTGCAGACCTTCAAAACACGCATCCATATTTAATGCACAAGATGGTGGCAAATCTCTACAAGAGATTTGATTATATCTTCAAAAGCCGTAATTCCGGCTAAGACGTCCACATCAGCACTCTGGCACGGTACGCAGCGGCTTCTACGCCCATTCAAGATCTGTGCTCATTCGGCTTCTATGCCCATTCGGCTTCAAACGCCCACTCAGTCTCTACGACCATTCGACTTCTACGCCTACTCGGCTTCTATGCCCATCCGACTTCTACGCCTACTCGGCTTTTATGCCTATTTTGGCTTCTACGCCAGGGTGACAGTCATTTGGCTTCTACGCCAACCTCTTCTACACAAGGGATACCTACCTACGTGGCTTCTACGCGGTGATCTTCGCAGCAGATATACGCATTTTGTCCCCTTAGTTGGACACGCGTCACATGCTCACTCAAAAGGTCATCTATACGCAGGCATTGGTTATTTTAACCGTTGTGTAAAATGGTGCTGTACTTTCCACTCTTCAGTTTTTACACCGACGGAGTGGTCACTGTCACCAAAACTCTATAAATAGAGACCCCTATCAATGGGGAAAAAGGGTCGAAAAACTTTAAACTTGAAGATCGAACAAGGTCAAAACTTTGAAAGAAGGATCGAACAAGGTCGAACTTCCCAGAAAGATCGAACCGGAGGTCAAGAGAGAGAGAGAGAGAGAGAGAGTCCGGAGCTCAGGAAAAGAGTAGGGATCGACGACTTTGGCATCGTGCATCCACTCTCCTTTGCAACCTTCGAAGCTGCTACCTGTCTTCCACGGCACTTCTTCAACATCGTGTGGTCCAAGGGCTAAAGTGATCGACTGCAGATCAGACACCTATAGCAATTTATACCCAGATTAAACAAATTGTACTCCCATATCCTCGTATAGGATTAAATTATACAAGTTTGTTTGTAAACCAATGGGCACGGGTTTCGTATAAACCCCGTCATTGAAATACATTTTTATTCTTTCGTTTAATACCACAAACAACTGGTTAAGCCAGTATAACTCCGTACTGAATTGCCAGAAGGGTAGTGTCACTTTTAGACCACCAGATCAACCAAAATTCGAGTACATGCGAGGGACCGTCGAACAAGGAGTAGGACAGATAGCTGGAGCTTACATGGCTATGGAGATAGTACCCCCACCTTTAGTTGCAAAATTCGAGGATATTTTTCCTGAAGAATTGCCAGGCTTACCGCCTGATAGAGACATAGAGTTCACTATTGAGCTAGTACCCGGAGCAGTACCTGTATCTTCTAATGTATACCAATTGGCGAAGAAAGAACTAGATGAGCTGAAACTACAGTTGGAGGAGTTGCAGAGCAAGGGATTTATCTGTCCTATTGCATACCAGTATTGTTTATACCCAAGAAGGATGGAACAGTACGTATGTGTATTGATTACAGAGCCCTTAATGCTTTGACTATCAAGAACAAGTATCTCCTGCTGCGAATCGATGATTTGTTCGACCAGCTGACAGGAGCAGTGGTGTTCACAAATATCGACTTGAGATTGGGTTATCATCAAGTGAAGGTGCGAATAGAAGACATTCAAAAAATAGCATTCAGGACTCGTTATGGTCACTACGAGTTCTTAGTGATGCCTTTTGGACTAACGAATGTGCCTACTATATTTATGAACTTGATGAACAGAGTATTCCACCAATACTTAGACTAGTTCGTGGTAGTCTTCATCGACGACATCTTGGTGTATTCGAAGAGCCACGAGGAGCACGAAGAGCACTTGAGACTAGTGCTAGAGATGCTGAGGAGAGAGAGACTTTATGCCAAGCTGAGCAAGTGTGAGTTTCTTCTAGATCGTGTTACTTTCCTTGGGCACGTCATCTGAGGAGATGAAATTTTAGTAGATCCGGCGAAGATTTCATCAGTAGAGACATGGCCAACCCCTACCAATGTCTCAGAAGTAAGGAGTTTCCTAGGACTTGCCGGATATTACCGGAGGTTCATGGAGAACTTCGCAAATATCGCAGAGCCGATGACCCGCTTAACCCGTAAGGAGCAGGAGTTCACCTGGACAAAGGAGTATTAGAAGGCGTTCGATGAGCTGAAGAAGCGCCTGACTACAGCACCCATCTTGACCATACCTTCTGGACCCGGCGGATTCGTGATCTATAGCGATGCATCCGGGAAAGGATTAGGGTGTGTCTTGATGCAGCATGGAAAGGTTGTAGCCTACGCCTCTAGACAATTGAGGACCCATGAGAAGAACTATCCCACTCAAGACTTGGAGCTTGCCGTAGTGATCTTTGCTTTGAAGCTTTGGAGACACTACCTATATGGAGAAAGAGTAGAGATATTCACTGATCACAAAAGCCTAAAGTATGTCTACACTCAGAAGGATCTGAACCAGAGACAGAGACGTTGGATCGAGGTGATGACAGACTTTGAGATTGAGCTATAGTACCACTCGGGAAAGGCCAATGTAGTAGCTGACGCATTGAGCAGAAGACCCATGGCATTCTTCCTGACTACCCAACAATATCTGTTGAGAGATCTAGAGCAGATGGGTATAAAAGTCGTTATTCCCGGAGTAGACGGACAATTGTCGAGTTTTTTAGTTACAATCGATATTATTGGAGAGGATCAAGGCTGCTTTGCCGACAGACGCTAGATTTTAGAGGTTTTGACAGAGGACAGAGGCTGGAATACAGACAGGACTGCGTATACATGAAGACATAACCTTGAGATATGGAGACCGTCTTTATGTTCCAAATGGGAAACTTCGTCAGGAGCGGTATGGACGTTATATTATTCAGATGCCCCATTCTTCGGAGCAGTATGGACGTTATATTATTCAGATGCCCCATTCTTCGGAGCGGTATGGACGTTATATTATGCAGATGCCACGTTCTTCAGAGCAGTATGGACGTTATGACTACACCTACCCATACGTACCAATATTGCCCTCACATTTGCATTCATTTAGATGGTTAGCACACCCTTTATTGCATTTATTTTATTCAGTATTTATATATGTGGCATGTTTCTATGTATCTTTTTACATCCCTCTGAGGACCTGGTACCTTTCCAGATTTGGACGAGACATATTACCCCACAGTGTATGACCCAGGACAGGAGACGAGGTACGCTACAACTGAGGAGTTAGAGGTGCTACCGTCATAGTTCCCGTGATCAGTTGGTAGGCTTTTTGCCTAGGATTGGGTACATCATTATCTAGTCAACCGATGCCGTAGTTATTATCTTTTTTCTATCATTTCAGTATTTTATTTTGTCATAGCAGTAGGTTTGTCCCCACCTGACATTCTTAGTTGTACTATAATATTTTAAGACCGGCGTTTATCTTTCAACAGTTATTATTAGTACATTCTTGTTGTTTATTTATGGATGAGATTAGATTACCTGTTGTTGATTTATATGGGATATGTTAGTATTTAGGACAGCGTAGCACTCTTCGTTAGGATCCATTAAATTGGGATATCCTCAGAGACGTGACAGCTGGCTATTGCCACGTGGCCTGGTCCCGTGTATTTTGGGAATGGGGCGTGACATGGTTTTAGTGGTGGCCCATGCAGGTCAATATTTCGCTGGTGGTATGGTAACATGCCCAGCGAGCCTGCAATAGGATAGAAATTACTAGGTCTCATCCACTTTGATTACGTCGTTGAACTTCCTTCGTATTACCTCTAAATAAATGCATCATGTTTGTTTGATTCCGTACTATTTTTAATGAAGTCCTATCTCTTGCAGCAAGATGAACTTGCGTAGTGGACGAGGAGCATCCAGTGCCGCGGTACCAGACAACACCACCCAAAGAGAGGAGGTACCCCAAGGGCAACCCCCGCAACAGACCCCGCTGATACATTAGCACGAGACTTCACAGGGCGATCCTACACCGCAGCCCGAGGGACAGACTTCCCAGACGATTCCCATACAGCCTTTTGAGGGACAGACTTCAGGAGCCACATCGAAGCCGCAAACTGAGAGGCCGACATATGAAGAGACGCCTACTGCACAGCCGAAGATTCCATTACCACCACCTCCACCTTATCCACCCTAGATGACATAATCAGATGGACAGCCACAGATGCTTCAGTTCTTCCAGACTATGATGCAAGCACAGTGGCATCAGAAAGAGACGTTGAGACAGAGTTTGATGGCAGTACTAGAGAGGACACCTGTCACAGCACCAGTACCAGCACCTCCACCAGCATAGACAGGTGGCACTGTAAGATGGTTCCGAAAGATGGGATCAGATACCTTTTCGGGTAATGAGACTGTAGAACAGATCTTCGACTGGGTCGCCAACACGGAGATGCTACTAGAGGCTTCACAGTTGCATCCAGACCTTTGGATGACCGCAGTGAGGGCCCAACTAAAAGGCAATGCCCATCACTGGTGGGATTCCATTGAGCGCAGTGCGGGCAAGAACCAGACTTGGGAGCAGTTCCTACTTCAATGCGAAGTATTTCCCAGCTACAGTCAGAAATGCCCTGTACTCCCAGTTTCTATATCTAGAACAAGGGAATATGACTGTTGATGCTTATGACACAGATTTTAGCCGTCTCAGCAGATTTGGTGCCGTCCTGATACCCATTGACCTAGAGAAGGCCCAAAGATTCCATCACGGCCTCACCTACGAGCTACAGAGGTATACCACCACATAGGCGAGGATCTCTTACGAAGAGGTACCTGCAGAGGCGAGGATCGAGGAGGCCATTTCCAGAGGAGCTAAACGTTCCAGCGCAACCACGCCAGCCAGAGTCCAGCCCATAGCAGGAGGGCCAATCCATCGTCCCGGAACACAGACACCCTAGAGAGCAGTGCCATACCAGCAAAAGGACCTTTCGACTTGCTACCACTGTGGTAAGATAGGACATTACCAGACGGACTGCAGAAAGAGGCTAGGGATATGCATAATTTGTGGGGCAAGCCAGCACCAAGCCCGAGACTGCCCACGGCGCAGAGATGCAGTACCACAGCCCGGACAAAGGACAACAGCACCAGTCCCGAGGATACTACCCCCACCAGGAGGACAACGTCCACCAGCACCCGGAGGATTCCAGAGGGGACCATCCTTTGCCCTACAACAGGCACAGTTTGATAGAGCCCGACAGCAGACCGGAGGACAGAGGCATGGACAGGCCTTTGCATTAGCAGCTACTGAAGAGGAAACAGAAGGGGAAGCTATAACATGTACCATTTTAGTTGCATCATTACCTGCAACTGCATTATTTGATTCTGGAGCTACATTATCGTTTATATCTAGTAGATTCGTAGCAATGCATAGAGTAGCTACCTCCCCCTTACCTAAGAGTTGGAAGATTCTTACCGGAGGAGGTATCGTGCCAATTACCAGCACTATCAGAATGTGCTCGGTAGTCGTATATGGTAAAGAGGTGAGAGCGCGATTCTTGGTATTACCCATGTCGTACTTTGATGTGGTGCTAGGCAAGGACTGGTTGAGCCAGTGTAATATCGTACTAAATTGCCGGAAGGGTAGCGTCACTTTTAGACCGTCAGATCAACCAGAGTTCGAGTACATGTGAGGGACCGTCGAACAAGGAGTAGGACAGATAGCTGGAGCTTATATGGCTATGGAGATGGTACCCCCACCAATAGTTGCAAAATTCGAGGATATTTTTCCCGAAGCATTGCCAGGTTTACCGCTAGATAGAGACGTGGAGTTCACCATTGAGCTAGTACCCGGAGCAGCACCGGTATCTTCTAATGTATACCGATTGGCGAAGAAGGAGTTAGATGAGCTAAAGCTACAATTGCAGAGCAAGGGGTTTATCCGTCCTAGTGCATCACCCTGGGGAGCACCAGTTTTGTTTGTACCTAAGAAAGATGGAACAGTACGTATGTGCATTGATTACCGAGCCCTTAATGCTTTGACCATCAAGAACAAGTACCCCTTGCCGCGAATTGATGATTTATTCGACCAGTTGACAGGAGCAGTGGTGTTCACAAAGATCGACCTGAGATCGGGTTATCATCAAGTGAAGGTGCGAAGAGAAGACATTCAAAAGACAGCATTCATGACTCGTTACGATTACTACGAGTTCTTAGTGATGCCATTTGGACTGACGAATGTGCCTGCTATTTTTATGAACTTGATGAACAGAGTATTCCACCAATACTTAGACCGGTTCATGTTAGTCTTCATCGACGACATCTTGGTGTATTCAAAGAGCCACGAAGAGCACGAAGAGCACTTGAGACTAGTGTTAGAGACACTGAGGAGAGAGAGGCTTTAAGCCAAGCTGAGCAAGTGCGAGTTTCTCCTAGATCGTGTTACTTTTCTGGGATACATCATCTCAGGAGATGAAATTTCTGTAGATCCGGCAATGATTTCATCAGTAGAGACATGGCCAACCCCTACCAATGTCTCGGAGGTGAGAAGTTTCCTAGGACTTGCCGGATGTTACCGGAGGTTCATAGAGAACTTCGCGAAGATCGCAGAGCCAATGACCCATTTGACCCGTAAGGAGCAAGTGTTCACCTGGACAGAAGAATGTCAGAAGGTATTTGATGAGCTGAAGAAGCGTTTGACTACGACACTATCTTGACCATACCATCAGGACCCGGAGGATTCGTAATCTAAAGCGATGCATCCGGGAAAGGATTAGGATGTGTCTTGATGCAGCATAGGAAGGTTATAGCCTATGTCTCTAGACAATTGAGGACCCATGAGAAAAAATATTCCACCCACGACTTGGAGCTTGCAGCAGTGATCTTTGCTTTAAAGCTTTGGAGACACTACCTATATGGAGAAAGAGTAGAGATATTCACTGATCACAAAAGCCTAAAGTACGTCTACACCCAGAAGGACCTTAACTAGAGGCAGAGACGTTGGCTCGAGGTGATGACAGACTTCGAGATTGAGTTACAGTAACACTCGGAAAAGGCCAACGTAGTAGCTGACGCGTTGAGCAGAAGACCCATGGCATTCTTCTTGACTATCCAACAACATCTATTGAGAGATCTAGAGAAGATGGGTATAGAAGTAGTTATGCCCGGAGTAGACGGACGGTTGTCGAGTTTTCAGTTGCGATCGACATTAGTGGAGAGGATCAAGGCTGCTTTGCCAACAGACGCCAGATTCCAGAGGCTTAGACAGAGAATAGAGGCTGGAATACAGATAGGACTGCGTATACATGAAGATAGAACTTTGAGATACGAAGATCGTCTTTATGTTACAAATTGAGAACTTCGTCAGGAGTTGATGACAGAAGCACACAGTTCAACCTACTCTATTCATCCAGGAGGCATGAAGATATAGAGAGACTTGAGACAATACTACTGGTGGCATAGAATGAAGAGAGAGATAGCACGCTTTGTGGCCAAGTGCATGGTGTGTCAATAAGTCAAGACTGAGCATCAGAGATCTGCAGGATTGCTTCAACTGCTCCCTATACCGGAGTGGAAATAGGAGCATATCACTATGGACTTTGTTACGGGCTTTCCGAGGAGTCCTAGTGGTCGAAATGTAGTATGGGTAATCGTGGATAGACTCACCAAGTCCGTACACTTCTTACCCTTCAGAGTTAGTCAATTCACAGAGGTCTTAGCAGACATGTACATAAGAGATATTGTGCAACTGCACGGAGTGCTAGTTAGTATCGTGTCTGACAGGGATACAAGGTTCACATCTTACTTTTGGAGGAGTATGCAAAAGAGTTTCGGTACTCGCCTGAAGTTTAGCATAGCGTATCACCCACAAACAGATGGCCAGTCGGAGTGCACCATTCAGACATTGGAAGACATATTTAGAGCGTGCATGCTTGACTTCGGAGGATCATGGGAGGACCATTTGTATTTGGTCGAGTTTTCCTACAACAACAGTTATCAAGCGAGCATCCAGATGGCTCCCTATGAAGCGTCGTATGGAAGGAAGTATCGTTCCCCACTATGCTGGAGCGATATAGGCGAGCGACAGATTCTTGAACCAGAGTTGGTTTTTCGTACAGTGGAGAAGGTGAAGAAGATCCAAGGACACCTACGAGCAGCACAGGACAGACAGAAGCATTGGGCGAATGCGCATCGACGACCCTTGGAGTTCCAGGTTGGAGATCACGTATTTCTAAAGATCTCGCCTACTCGAGGGACTATCAGATTCGGAGGCAGAGGAAAGCTTAGTCGGAGGTACATCGGACCATTCAATGTGTTAGAATGCGTCGGAGAGGTTGCTTACAAGTTACCCTTGCTGCAGACTTTCGAAGGAGTCCATAACGTTTTCCATGTATCTCAGCTGAGGAGGTACATACCAGATTTGAGTCATATACTTGACCATTCAGAGATCACAGTCGGACCGAGCTTATCATACGAAGAAAAGCCTATGGATATTCTAGACAGAAGCGAGAAAGTATTGCGAGATCAAACTATTCCCCTAGTCCGTATCGCATGGAGACATCATGCACCAGGAGAGTCAACTTGGAACGCGAGAAGGATATTAGACAGCGCTATCCCTATCTCTTCGAAGGACCAGGTACGTTTTAGCATTTTAAATTTTATTCAGAAATTTTCACCATGCGTATGTTTTAATTTCGAGGACGAAATGCTCTAAGGAGGGTAGATTGTAAACCCCCTCGACCAATTCAGGGTTAATTGGAATTAAATCAAGCGACTAGGATTAATTTGGCATTAATTAGGATTAATGTGCGTCAATTATACGTCTTAATATACCTCGTCGTTGCTTCGAGGTTGGAGCACCACACCAATAGTTATCTTTCACCCAAGACCACGAACATCTCTTAGACATTCCAGACTAACCCCTGACCCTTGTGCGACCTTAGATACTCGTCATTGTGTCTCACCTTAGCTATGCAATGTTCGTTAATTTTGCCTTATGCGTTTGCATTAATTATTAATTTAATTAAGTTTAGGGCCAATTTTATCTCAAACAGGACCTGACCCAGCCCATGAACACTTTCATGTAGATCAGCCCCCACTCCCTCGAGCCCTGGCCGGCCCAAACCCCAAGGCCAGCCCACAAACCCCATCACCATATAAATATACATATCTCTCATGGAAAATCCTAAAACTCTATTCTCTCCACCACCCTAAGGAAACCCTAACCGCAACCTTACTCCCTGTCGATATCACCCCCACCCGATCGCCAAGCCACCGCCTCCAGCGCCGCCTGACGCCGCCGGTACTGCCCTCCTCGACCAGACAGTCCCAGCCGCCTGACCACCCAACACACCCGCCAGCGCCGCCATCTCCTGCACCATTCCTGACTTCCCCCATTGGAGCCGACTTCTTAGCCGCTGCCGACTGCCCCGACTGCCTCTAACACCCCCAACCACCATTGTCCGCCGACCATGACGTCCCCCCATAACCCGGCCACCCCCAGGCACCCTCCTAACCGCCTACCGCTACCGTCAGACCTGTGCAGCCACCGCTGCGACGACTGCAGCTGCTGTTACTGCCTGCCATAGTTGCTGCCACCACTGCTGTTCCCTGCTGGCCACCGACCAGAGCCATCCCCTCGCCGGAGTACACCCCCTCGACGAGCACAGGCCCTCTCCAGTCAGCCATGTCGAGGTAACCACCCATATTCCCCTCTTTCTCATGATATCGTCGTACGGGTAGCGTCGTGTCGTCGTGTCGTGTCTTGGCATGGACACGAGATAGTTAATTCGAAAACCCTAATTGTGAATATATGTATGCCTAATTAGATTGCTTAATGACTAATAAGTTAGTAATCAATAACTTAGTGAACGTTCTTGTAGCAGAAATTATTATTAAAGACTTGTAATACATCAATAAAACCTGGACATCGACAAGTATGCTTAATATGGATAATAAGAACCATTAATTATACTAAACATAATTAGTTGGTGACTTATGACCTTAGTATTTTTACTGTCGCGGGATATACGATGACTGAAGACAGGGCACGTGTGTATCTTAGCTACATGCACCCGCGACTCTGTATTCGACCGACGTGATCCTTACGTCAGTACAGAAGAGCAACGTAGTGTATATATTACTTAATGTCTGATGATGGATTGCTATATTATATTGGTGTGTTTAGGATCATTGGATCAGCCAGGAGACACCGTAGGAGCAGGCTATTGGCATTCACAGCTTGAGGACTCAGGCAAGATACCATGCCATATTTACTGTCTAAATTAAATTATGCATATGTTGTATTGTATCCTTGTTGCTTTTATTTTATACAACTGTGCACGTCCGAGATTGATTCGGGTGCAGTCGACGGATACGTCGATGATTAGTATACTTAACCTAGTCATTACCAGATTCACCCCATTGGAGGATACTCTGATATCTTTCGAGACCTGACATACTTACAAGCTTCACTGTGACATATTCATGTTGGGATGTGGGTCCGCGTACTCGACTAGCTATCGGTGCGTGTGACATGCATCATGGTTAGTACGTAACTCAGGGTTATTTTATTCTTAGAGTCTGGCATATAGATACGTGGTATGCACGTCGAGTATTCGATTTGTGTATCTACTTTGGGCGGGGAGGACAGCTAGTAGGCGTATGGGATACACACATTAGAATCCGTGGTATCCGGAGGAGCCACGTATCCGATGACTCCCTTTATGTAGATGCCCCGTTCTTTGGAGTGGTATGGACATTATATTATTCAGATGCTCCATTCTTCGGAGTAGTATGGACATTATATTATTCAGATGCCCCATTTTTTGGAGCGATATAGACGTTATATTATTCAGATGCCCCATTCTTCGGAGCGGTATGGACGTTATATTATGCAGATATCCCGTTCTTCGGAGCGGTATGGATGTTTTGCCTACACCTACCCATACCTACCAATGTTGTCCTCACATTTGTATTCACTAGATGGTTAGCACACCCTTTATTGCATTTATTTTATTCAGTATTTATATATGTGGCATATTTCTATGTATCTTATTACGTCCCTCTGAGGACCTGGTACCTTTCCAGATTTGGACGAGGCATATTACCCCACAGTGTACGGCCTAGGACAGGAGACGATGTACACTACAGCTTAGGAGTTAGAGGTGCTACCGTCAGAGTTCCCGTGATCAGTTGGTAGGCTTTCTGCCTAGGATTGGGTGCATCATTATCTAGTCAACCGATGCCCTAGTCATTATCTTTTATCTATCATTTCAGTATTTTATTTCGTTATAGCAGTGGGTTTTTCCCCACCTGACATTCTTGGTTGTACTATAATATTTTGAGACTAGCGTTTATCTTCCAGCAGTTATTATTAGTACATTCTTGCTGTTTATTTGTGGATGATATTAGATTACCTGTTGTTGATTTATATGTGACATGTTAGTATTTAGGACAGCATAGCACTCTTCGTTAGGATCCATTAAATTAGGATATCCTCGGAGATGTGACAGCTGGCTATTGCCACGTGGCCTGGTCCCGTGTATTTTGGGACTGGGGCATGATAATTTGAATGAATAAACCCAATATTGTGGATGAGTTTAGTTTGAGCCCATGAGTTAGGCCCATGGATTAGGAGGTTGGATTAATTAGTGAAACCATTAGACTAGAACCTTCCCTCCTTAATTAAATTCTTCATGAGAGGTACCAAGGAGTATTTGGAAAATTTTATATTGCTTGGAGAGGGGGTTACATGGGCGGCCATAGAGTGAGGAGAGAGAGTGCTCATTTTATTTTACCAAT